>JAFISD010000023.1:0-221553 GCA_022560085.1 Helminthosporium solani | reverse complement strand
AACCTTAGTATTATCCTCTTCTTATTTCTCTAGGTATAGCTTAGGGAACTTAGCACGCTTAGATTAGGGTTTTAGGATATAGTTACTTTATTTAGTTAAGCTAGTTATCTATTAGGTTGGAGTAATTCCGCAGGTAGTACAGGCTAGCGTTGTTGGCCAAGGTTTAGGCGTGTGCGAGGGTTGCTTCGTTATAACCTATATATAGATACCCTAATCTTATAGATCTAGAGATTAGTAATTATAGCGTTACTTTTTAGTAGCTCTAGTAGAGTGTATAGGGAGGGCCCTAAATTAGAATTAGGGTTAATTTTATCCTATACCTCTTAAGCTTTAGTGTAGTACTTAAGCTAAGTGTACTAGGATAGCTAGAATTATATATTAGTAAAGTAGGCGCTTATAATTATAGAGAGGCTAGAAATCTAGGCTATTATAATAAGGAGTAAGAAAAAGAGGAGGAAAATAAGGAGTAAGAAGATAGCTTTAGTATAATTAGATTACTTATATTAATTTAAAAGATATATATAGAAAGCGCTAGGTTTATAACTATAGAAGGATTAATTAAAGAGTAAAGGTGTCTATTCTATCTACTAAGGAAGCTCTATATAAGCTAGCTATATATACCTAAGATATTTAGGGCAACACCTAGAGTATCTCTATATAAGCCTAGGACGCTCAAGGCTAAGATTAGGGGAAGCTATACAGCAAGCTTGGCAGATTACCAAGGACCACCTCACCTGGCGCGATAACTATTAAAAGGACTATTAAATAGCACCTACTATATAATAGTATAATTATAATATTATAAACCTAAGTAGATACTAGTTAGAGCTTTTAGCTAATACTTAATCACTTATACAATATAATACTTTCTATCACCTTTCATCACAATGTACCGAGGAGAACATGCTGGAACATTTCAAAGTGCAAACGGAATCAGTCAGTGCTGATGATTCTCGCAGGAGTGCACTCACAGACGCCGAACGCATCGACTTCACTGACAGCGTGAAATGCCTCATGAATCTCCCGCCGAAGTCGCCTCTTTCCTGGGCCCCTGGTGTCAGGACGCGCTATGACGACTTCTCTGCAGCCCATATCAACAACACAGGGCTCATGCATGGCAATGGCGTCTTTCTTTCCTGGCATCGCCATTTCCTACACTTGTTCCAAACTCTCACTGAGGAATGTGGTTACAAATCTGCAATTCCGAATTGGAACTGGCCGTGGTGGGCAAATGATCTGGCTGGAAGTCCTCTTTTTGACGGAAGCAAGACAAGCATTAGTGGCGATGGGTTTTGGGATCCCGATGCACCGGCAGCGATTAGGGAAATAGGACATTTCCCCGCGGTCAGGGCGGGGGTTGTATCAAGGAAGGACCATTTGCGAACATCACGACTGGTTTCCGGTACTTCGAGGACTCAGAATTTGGGGCGCCGTCACTAGCAGAGGACGCCTTGGAATTCGTACCCCACTGTGTGACCCGTGACCTGAACACCGCCATTCCCGGTCCATACCACACTCCAGAGATCATTACCGCTATGCTCACAGCACCTAATATTTCCGAATTCCAGATTGCATTGGACGGAATCGATAAAAGGGGTACGGATGACCTCGGTCCTCATGCTGCAGGCCATTGGGCTATTGGCTTGAGTTTGAAGGATCAATTCCTTTCGCCTTCTGATCCAGCATTCTGGCTTCATCATTCGATGATCGACAATCTGTGGGTGCAGCGGCAGCTTCAAGATCCAGAGATGCGGACGTTTGCGCTTTCCGGGACGGTCACTACGCTGAACAATCCCCCAAGTGAGAATGCGACCTTGGATTTCGTCACGCAGTTTGGCTACTTGGATGGAACGAGAAAGCTGGAAGAACTTATGGATAGCCAAGGTGGGATGTACTGTTATCGGTATGACTATGATCAAGCTGCTTCGAAGCCAACTAAGTAACGCGGAATGGTTGGTACTAAAGTGCAAGTCGATGGCAAATGGACCTTTACATCACTGTATTTGTACAATTTCTTGAGAGTCTGCCTCAACTGTTACCACTCGATCGTTTTTTCGGAGCTAGGTTTCAATAGCAATACATCGCGCGGCTGCACAGACTATAAGTAGAAAGCCTCAGGCTCTATACGCCAACCTCATCGGATCCAATCAATTCTAGATACGCCTCTCTAATATGAAATTCCTGATGATCTTTCGTCTCTTCAATTATTACGCGTACCAAGTGCCTGGAAGCTTTCCACCAGCGGCACAGAGTTCGCTTGCGTAATGCTCAGCCGTATCTTCGCCGCCTCTACGCCTTGACTCAACTTATGGACCCTCCTATATCCCATCGATGTTCCTGTAACAACCACTGCATAAGTGCCATTTACACTAACCTCGATCGTATATCTGCCGATTCGTTGACCAAGTGCAATGTGTTCCTGCACAACAAAAGCATCAACAACAAACGTACCTCCCAAATTAACCTCCAAAGAACCTGTCGTCTCATCATCATTCAGCGCCCAGTATGTATTCCGATCTCCATCGAGGACATTTGCTGGTCCAAAAAGCGTACTATTCCCACCGCGAACACTGCTTGCGTTCACAACCGTCGACGGCCCCAACAACGTGCGGCTCAGGAAATTATCCCGCAGTCTCTTGAACTCCAATAAGGATTTCAAATCGCTCCCTACAACCTTTCCAGTCGTATCTGGCGGTACATCTAGTAGCAAATTAACACTCTGCCCCACAGACTGCAAATACATATCCATCAGCTGCTCAGCAGTCTTCGGCTTCTCCCTAGCATGATAAAACCACCCATCACGAACCCTCGCATCTGCTTCCGCAGGGGTCCAATAATTGCCATCTCTCACACCAGTCTGTAGTTCACCAGTACTATACCGCGTATCATCCTGCGTCCTATTTATCGTATGCCAATTCGTTGCGACCGTAAACCCGTCCTCATTCCCCACCCATCGCGCATCCACCCCTTGGTCTCCCCACATGATGGCATTAGGCTGATACTTGCGAATAATATCGCGAAACCCCGCCCAGTTGAAAGTCTGTACAGTCTTAGATCCACTCGCGCCATCGAGCCACACCTCAAAAACATCAATCATCGCACCGTCACCCAAACGCATAGTCACCAATTCCGTAAGTTGCCGAGCATATAACTCATTATAATCTCCCGGACTATCGTTTCCAAATATCTGGGGCTCGTCGTAAATAGTACCAGTCAAGTTGTTCTTTGGCATTGCAGGATCACGATGGATATCCCATGGACTGAGATAAATTCCAAACTTCAGCCCGTGTTTCTTTGCCGACTCTGCTGCCATGCGCACGACATCGGTGCCCAAGCCTACAGCAGTGCGATCGCGGGCCCATTTGCTGTTTCCGATTTTGTATGTTGTTGTGTTCGTGTCCCATAGGGCCATTCCGTCATGATGTTTTGCAGTCAGTATGAAGCCTTTGGCACCTGCGGTCGCGAATGATTGCGCCCATTGATCTGTGTCTAGTTCTGTTGGGTTGAAAACATCTGGGATGCTTTGGCTATGGCCCCATTCCTCGTCGGTGAAGGTGTTGGGGCCGAAATGTACGAACATGTAGTATTCGAGTTGGTGCCAGGCGAGTTGTCGCTGTGATGGGACCTGGAGGTATGGAGTCGGTGGTGCCTGGCTAGATATAGCTGGCATTAGCCATGATATGACTCCGATGAATAGTAGAATCGTTTTATGCATTGTGATTGCTTGGCGTCGAAGGGGGTGATACGATGTGAACCGTTGGGATCCAAGGCGCCCTTATAGAGGTAAGCTCGTGTGGAAGATACACAAAAGCTCAATGGTCCTAACAAATACGGAGTATTCAGAAGGCAACATTGGAGATTAATACTAGTAGTTATGTACCCCGCAACGGCGCTCAAGCGGCCAATATTATTCCCAGTATATTGCCGTTATCCATCTACCCACCCATGCCCCCGGGAGTGGGGAAATTGTCACATTGTGCACATCAATCAGGCCCGACAATAACAGGTGGAAAATCAGAGGACGGTTTCATCCTAGTTGTTTCCTTGGTCATTTTCGATGGGAAAGCATATAGACCAAAATTTATACTCGTCATCACAGTATACAAGCTCCTTCGTATAAACTCTTGAGTTGTTACACCTTTTACATGGACTACACGATACGTAGTAAGTATGAATTCGGGGCACCCGTACTGATATTTAGCTTCGACTCAGCAAGACAGAAGCCGAATGACTATCCAGCCATTGTAAAAGGCAAATCAAACGACATATTTCAAGACACAGAAAGCAAAACATTGAGTAAAACTTGACATAATCCTTCCAACCCTCAGGGGTACCCAGTCAAACATCCAACATCGATCCAAAAGACCGAAAGTCATACAGTGTTCCTGGCCACTATTGTCCTCCCCTGCAGTACTCCAATCGCTACAATATTTAGCTCACACATAGCGAGAAGTTCGACATAGTAGGCATCATTAAATCCGCACCTGTAGCGCAACCCATATAATACACCTATCCTATCGCACACCCAAAAACCCGCCAAAGCATCCACAATCAAACAACTACACCACAAACAGAACCAGATCCTAGATTTATTACAATGCAACGCAACAAAACGCAATGCTATGCTATATGGTTATGTGACACCAAGCTCGCCACACCAGCTAAAATGGGTATAATGCAAGAAAACACTCCTCTCCTCTCTGAACTCTCCATCCACTCCACTCCACTCCACCACCTCACCAAAATATTAAGCCATCATTCCCGCCAATAACTCCTCAACCCCATCCCCCACCGTCTCCAAATCCACAAAACACAAATCATCCACGCCCATGACCTCCGGGTCGAAAATCCTAACGGATCCCTTGACACCAGTTCCCATCTTTTTCATCCTCTTTCCACCTTTCCACCTACTCATGTTCTCCCGTTCAGCATCGCCGTGGATGTTCCACGCCATCTCCAGCAGCTCGGTAGCTTTTGCTTGCTTGGCTCGCTCATCCGACCGTTTCGGTAATGGAGGTAATACGTCGATGATGTGTGTGAAGGCCCTTTCGTGCTCACGTTGACGCAGCCAGTGATTCTCTTGTCGGAGTGCTTGGACAAAGGTAGAGAATGAGCCTGAGATATCTGTCTCTTGCGTAGCCTTTTCGACGGGTACGGCGGGCGTTGCGTTCTCTTTTGGCGACGTAGGAGGCTGGGCTGTGGGAGCGAGATAGGAGTTCTCGACATGTTTCCGCAGCTCCTCAATTTCTTCCTTCTGCTTCTCCAGTACGCTCTTGTACGAGGAAAGTTCGGTTTTTGCGCCCTGGAGCTCCTTTTGTAGTTGGTCGAGGTTTTCGGTCTTGGAAATTGCTTCTTTGTGCTTTGCGCGAAGGTGCTCAATTTCGAGGTCTTTGGTGTCGATGATCTCCTCGCGTTCTCGAATTCTGATGAGGGTGGACTGGTGTTCAGCCGTAAGGAGTTGGAGTTTCTTCTCAGAATCTATGGCGTGCTTTTTACTTGCTTCGATCTCTTGAGCGCGAACGACCCACGGTGCGGGTATACATTCAATCTCGGCCGTATTATTCAAGACGGAAGCATATTCGTTCCAATGCGAAACTGTGTTCTTGATATCCCTAAATAGATCATCAAGATTCTTGGGTGAGAAGACTTTCATCGCAGTGTCCACGGCCGATGTTAGCTCGTCAATATCGACAGAAGGAGTTTCATCGTCATCGTTGGCATCTAGAGCGATGACCTGCCCAGCGAACTCGTGAGCCTTGTCTGCAAATACTGCCAAAACGTCACTAAGCTCAGTAACTTCCTGAACACCGTCAGGGAATTGCGGATACAAGTCGTCGCTTTGCAATATCGCAAGAGCCTGGCTCAACTTCGATACGACGGCGATGCACTCTAAGGCTGCAGTCTGCGGCTTCCTTAGGCGGTCGACGAGAGCATCAAGGCAGTCTTCACTCTCAGATTCGAAATCAGCTACAAGTTGCGTGTACTGCTTGACCGCATCGAAGGAAGCGCGAACCCGTTCCAGGCTCGATCGGATTAGCGATGTGTGTAGTACTAGGTCACTGTCCGGACGAACACTGGAGATGCGTTGCGAGATTGAGGTGATTCCGCGCATGATTTTGTCAGTGCCGCGAATCGACCCGGAGAGATCCTTCATGTTGAAATCGTCCCGTTTGAGAGCATCCAAGGTACGCTCGATGGTAGTCTCTACGACCGAGATGTCCTCATATTCTGATATGGCCTTCCTGTACTGCTCCAGTGTGCAATGCGTCAAAGCAGCTACAAAATGTTCGCCATGGCTCCGGATATAATCGAGATGGTGCATCGTATCGTATCGATATACGTTTGTCAAGATCTTCTCGGGACCCTCATTTGTCAGCGGATCCATAGTTGTTAGTAGAGAACCGATGAGGGAGGCTTTGAAAGCAATCTTCTTGGCCCTAAAGTATGTGCGCAGAGAGCTGTCGATGTACTCGCCCGAATCCTCTGGGAGATAGTACTTCATCACTTCCAACTCTTCCCGAGCTTCCTTTTCTGAAAGCTTGGTTAGCTCGTTTTCGATGGTCTTGGCTGTATCCTTCGCCCTATCCGCTTGTAGTGTCCGGTGCAGATCCATCATCTTGTTGAACTTGTCTGTCATGCCTTGTGCCTTCTCCTCGCTCATGAGCTGCTGCATGTCCTGATCCTGTAGCTGAGTCTGGAACTCGGCAAACGCTTCGCTGTATTTGGCCAAGGTTGAATCTTTTTGAGCGTTCTGGATGCGCTCCTGCTCCAGCTCGCGGGTCAACTCTGCAAGTTTCGTCTCCCGCAGACTAGATTCCGCTTGGAGATCATTCGTGAACTCCACATACTCGGCAATCGTTTCGGTGCTGACTTCATTCATATTCTCCAATTCCCTGATTTCCATCTCTTGCCGGTTGTTCTTTTCCTCCAAACTATTGGCACGCTGAGTAACATCTTCGAGAATCTCCTCCCACTCGTTGTTCGCATCCACCTGTTCTCGCAATGTAGTGATATTGTCCTCCTGCTGTGCAACCTTGAGACGAAGTTCGGCACACTCCTTGGCGCTCTCCTCTCCCTGTTCGATAGTGGTTTCGAGCTCAAGCTTCAGTCGTTTGGTCTCGCCTTGACGCTCCTTGTCGATATCTCTGAAATCAATGATGACGTCGCGGAGCCGTTTGTTCTCTGCTTGTAATTTGCGTACATGCATAGCCTGTGCCTGTTCGTCGGTCATGTCCTCGTCTATAATGAGCGAGGCTTCCGCTTCCGCCTCATAGATCTCCTTATCCAGGCGAAGCTCCTCAATAGTAGCCTCGAGTACCTCATTCTGATCCGATAGCTCATCTCTTTCTGCTTCTGCTGTCTCCTTGTCCAATATGGCATGCTCCAAGCTGATTTCAAAGTCCTCCTTTGCCTTTTCCAGCTCCGCATTCGCGTGATTCACGGCACGCTTTGCCTCCTGAAGTTCGGCATGGGCCTCTTTGAACTTCTCCGACACCTTCAAGGCAAGCGCTTCGTGCTTTTCCGACTTCACCTTGAACGGTAGGAGCTCTTGTATTGTAGCATTCTGCTCCGCCGTCTGCTTCTCCAACTGCCGCAACCTGGTTTCCTGTGCCTGCAATGCCGGGTCCTTGGGCGCTCTTGAGCTCGTGGCAGACGTTGCAGATGCTGGAGCCGACGGTCGTGCTGTAGATAAGGAAGCAGCAGAAGACGCAGAGAGACTCGGTTTGCGGGCTGTTCGAAGCCCACCGATACCAGGTCCGCCGATAGATTGCCTCTTAGTCGGGGCCGAAGGCTGTGTTATTGATTTCGCCGCGACAAGACTCGTTGAGCGAGCGGTCTGTGACGGCGGCCTCGAGGACTGTGATGCCGGTCTTGCGCCCAGGGCTGGAGACCTTGACTGGCTAATCGATGGACGAGGTTGTAACGACAGTTTTGACGCCCCGATTGTGGACGTTCGCGGTGGTAGTAGTTTTGTAGGCGATCTTGTGCCGCCAATACTGGAAGGTCGTGCTCGTGTGGTCACCGTAGGTCGTGCGCCTGGTGCAGGGCGGGGGGCAGGTTTGGGAGGTTTCGACGGTGTCTTCGGTGCGGCGGCGGACGACAGCAATTGCGTAATATCTGAGACTTTTGTGAAGATGCCATACAATGGTGCACAGTCGAAGTATCGTTCTCCCTGCACAGTCCCGTTGTTTTTGCCTTCAGGGCCATCGAGCTCAAGACCAACCCACGTGTCAGGCTTTCCAGTCACCGGTCCTATATATCGGACTGTTCCTTGCCGGTTGTTGGCCGTCTTGACGACATCGCCAACCTCAAAATCCAGCATGATTAGGTTCTGTATCGATTCGGGGGAGCGTGGTTGTGGTTTGTAGGAGCCCGAATGTCACGCTACGGAACGCATTCGACGCGTGGACACCTGAATTCGAGCGGGGTCGGGATGTCCTCGTGTCCATAAAGCAGCTACAATGGGCTTCTCGTGTTAGTGGAGTGGGATGAGAACTGCTGACTCTGCAACTTCGACGAGGGGAGCCGGAACACACACAAGTGCGTTCGCGATCCTTGGCAAGCTCAATTCCAATTCGGTCTTAGTCTCCGCACCGGGATCTAGGCACGTGATCCCGCTCCGTCCACACGATCTCTATAATTTTTGTCCTTCTAACACAATGTGCTTTCGGGTGAGGGTGATCAGATGCCAATCAGATGCGGAACTCCCACACGCTTAACAAAAATGCCCAGATACAATTACAGAGTCAAAACCACAGAGCCCCAACAGCGTCTTGGGCATCATTCCTACCGTGACGTCAACTCCCGGATTCTCTCTTCGATCTCTGGTACTGCCCTGAGCTGAAGCTCAATCTCCTCTTTTTCACTGTCCATTGGTCAGTACATATACCTTCGTACTCGAAAGGGGAACTCAATCAAACTTACTCCTCAAGCACCAGCCTCCTCTCGGCATCCAGCTTGGCAAACACAAACCCACCCTGTCCGTCAAACTGCAGGATCCTTTCATGATACTTCCACAAGCTCCGCCTATGACTGACTGTCATAAGTGTAATTCCCAGCTTTTTCGCCTCCTCATACATGACCCTCTCAATCTCTAGCGTCACCGAACTTGTGCACTCATCCAGAATCGCATACTTCGGACGATGATAGAAGAGACGTGCCATAGCAACGCGCTGCTGGAGACCACCGGAAAGGACGTCAGTCCATTCCTGCTCAGCGTCCCAGCCGTCCGGTCGGTCAACGATCGATTCTATTTCCACAACGGAGAGGATGGCGAAAAGATCTGCGTCTGTGATGCCCTTGTCGCGCATATCACGCAGCGAGTCTGGGTAGATGATCTGCTGGCGAAGAGAGCCGCGGGATAGGTAAGGTCGTTGTGGGATGTAGAAAATGTCTTCAAACGGAGGTTTGCGTACAGTACCGCCGTACACAGGCCAAAGCCCACCGAGGATACGGAAAAGGCTGCTTTTTCCACAGCCATTAGGGCCTACAATCAGAAGGTGGTCGCCTGGCTTGACAGAGAAAGTCAATTTCCGGACTAGAACATCGCCATTAGGTGAGACGATGGGGACGTCTTTGAACATAATGTCTTCTCCTTCTGTCACTGTGCCGCGACCACGCAGCACTGCCGCATTCTCTTCCATGTCAGCGGAGGACACGAGCTTCTTTTCGAAATGGCCCGCTTGAATGTCATCGATGACATCAAGGAGTGTGGAAACGCGTGATGTGTAGCCCGCGAGCTCTGTGATCTCTTTGTACGAGAACATGACACGTCCGAAAGCGTCGGATGACATGAGAAGCATGCGGCGATTAGTGACGAAACCTGACATTTCTGGTCAGCCCCCGGTTCGCGAAGAATATAAGAATACACTCACTCTCTGTTCTATCTCCCATACTTCCAGAGCCTGCACCAGGGACCTTGAAGAATACCGGTACACTGCATAGCAGCAACCCCAACGCTCCCCAAAAGTACTTTATGACAAAGTCCTCCATCACACCATGGTAAAACCTTCTCCGTAATATTCGATTGACGTGCTTGATCAAGGTGAAATAACCCTTGTCAAGCGTGTCTTTCTCCGCCTCATGACCATGATACAGTGCTACCTCCTCGCTATTGTCAATGAGTCGGGAATGCTGGAATCTGAATTCACCTTCCAGCCTCGCCTCATCTGCAACGTATTTGCCAAACGGCGGAGTAAGCGCGCGCATGATATTGGCCGATACCTGGACGAGCAACGACATGAAGAAGAGCCCTTCTCCTCCGACACTGCGCGAGAGTGAATAGTTATATATTATCATGTCGAGGACAGGTTTTGCAATATTCGAATATAGCTCAGCCAAGCTGTTCGAAAACTTTGCGACATCGACGGTGATAAGCTGATCCGCATTCTTGATCCGGTCATCGAGCGCAGAAAGGGTATAAAAGGTCATATGAGAGAGATATTTGTTGTGAATGTAGTTTGTGAGTCGTGTTCGATATTGCAGCGAGAGTTTGCACTGGTGGTATGAAAGCTGCCGTTCTTATCAGTCTTCATGTCACTCCCCAATCTCCCATGAATTATACACACCATGGAGTTTGTAAATGTTGCAGGTATCGCAACCGTCATCCACCACGCCAATCCCACCAAAAACTCCCTTCCCTTTCCCCTCACCAAATTACTGACCAACTTGCCATCCAACTCAGCAACATACAGGCTAATCATTGTCCTCAGCACCAAGAACACACTATGTCCGATCAACAGTCTGAATTCCTTACTCTTCCACCCGGGTATGCATATTCGCAACAGTCTCAGCAAGTTCTTGAAGAATTCGCGATTCAACTCGACCTTCTTGCGACCCGTAGCTTCGCCAGCTGAGGGTGTACTAGTAGTCTTTCTTGACGCGGCGCGCGCAGAGGCAGCCTTCTGCTCAGCGATAGCATTACGAATACGGTTTATGAGGGCAACAAATAGCGTTAGATAGATGGCGCGCGAGATGCGTGTCCGATTCTCGAGGTACAATTTCGTGAGGTCGTTGACGATGGCTTTGACGGATGCGCTGGAGAGGCGGTCCTGCCCTGGGGCGAACTTGGAGAGGACGGCCATGCTAGTCAGGTTATTGTGCGGTCGTCATGGAAGTTAAATCGCGATGGCTTTCACCCATTCGTGTTCTTGTGCGTGCAATGGAGACACAGGCTCGCTGAGTGATGATGTAGCTGCATGTGAACCGTGATGCATGCCTCGGCCTTTCCCCACAAAGCGACTAACGCGTTTGGGCAAGCGGCTCCCGGATCCGACTGCTGGCTTGTGATTATGGAGCCTTCGATGAGTTGTAACGTTCCAGTTTGACGATATTCGAGGCAAAGATTGAAGTTAATTGTGACGGTAGCGCACAATACACAATGAAAAGCGAGCGACTCTATTACGATGTGGTTCTTGGCTCGACATTGTGAAACTTAATTGGCGTAGAAAACACCATCAATATATTTCAGGCCTGTGATTGGCTTGAACCCGCACTCACGTGGTAGAAGCTCAACCTGATATCTGTTGCCTTTATTCATCTCTAGATTTGCTCTTGACTACCTAAGTACGTATTTGCTTGGTGTTTTTCTCATCAAAAAAAGAAACAGCGAAATTGTTGTTCTCTCTGAGCATACTGAGCATGACTTCACGTTTCGACTTGTGCTACGTTTATCCTTCGAACACCCAAGAACCGTCACCTCCTTTGCCATCTTGTCAACCCTTCCTCTTATTTGGCCCCAGAGGCTTGTGCGTGAACCCAGGAAACTGATTGAACTTTGTCTGGTCCAGATTCGCCAACTGCGGGCACGCCAACGGTGCCAGCAGCGGATTCAAGATCCCTTTCAGCGTATTTAGCAATGGCTGCAACCCCAGAATATTCAGCCTTGCAATGATTTGCGTCTGCTGGACTTGAAATAAAAAGCAGGCTAGATTGTTCCCTTGGAAGAGTGTCCCCGCGTTGAATATGCCGCCAGTAATGTCGCTCACATTGACGCCAGTAAAAGTGTTCGGTTGACCAGTGTTGCCTCCAAAGGAGAAAACCTCAGGATACTTTGCTCCTATTATTACGAGGTCCGCCTGGTGAGAGTTGGAACGTAAGTAGAGGAGCAAGTCATGAAGATGGCAAAGAAGTGTAACTTACAGCAACACTGGCGATACCATACGCTCGGTCTGGATGCCGCCGATACCAGTTCAAAGGGATACGCTCTGTGCCAGCTTTATACTTGAGATCGTTATCATCCCCTGATATCCCAAAGAATGACTTCAGAACGGCTTTATTAAGATGACCGTTCGGGAATTCTTGAGAGTGATTGGAGAAGAAGTTGACGATGAATTGGCCCGCGGTAGGGGCGACAACACCTGATGCTGGCTGTACACCTAGTCAGTCATTGTGATTAGATATGCATAGCATTCAACCCACCCCGATGAAAAAGTGTCCATTTGTTTCCCTTCCCAACGTGTTCATCTCCTTGCTATGGTTCCGCAAGATAGCCGGAGAAAAATTGTCGTTCTCAATTTTTTCGAGCAAGCGCTTGAATCTAGAGAGCTCCACACTATTTGGATCGTCATACATGTACGCATCAGCCTTACACAATCAGTCACTGATACTAGCATACTCGATAAACCTAACTCACCCTCGTGATGCTCCCATCGCCCTCATAGCTGTTATGGCTATACGAAATCCCCGATGGCTGTTGACCAATGGGCAACAGGCCATTAAAAGGACCCCCAATCGACCACCTCAGTGTTATCGGATCGCCGGTCAATCCAACACCAATAACAGCCAGCACTGTAGCCAGATCGAGCCCAATCGCGTACGCCCTGTTCAGTCCATTGGCCACTAGAGAATACATCAGCGATTCAATCCTAGAAGATTCCTCTCGTGTCAATTCTACGTATTTACTTACGATTTAAAATGTCCACAACCCCACCCCTCTCAATAAACCCATGGTTCGCGGCCGCGTTAAGTCCAGGACATGGTCCGCGTTTGTCATTTGGTCCTGGGTCTCTATACTCATGGCCAGAGCCAGATCGAACATCGACGAATTGCTTTGCTGAATCAAATATGTCACATGAGAAAGGCCCGCAGTTATTCTCATTCTTCTCATCGAGATTGGGAATGGGCAATTGGCGCTTCGGGAGATCAGGATTGATTGCTTCGGCTGCTTGTCGCTTCCTTGCGGCAGCTAGGGGACAGCCGGCGCTTGCGAAGACTCCTAGGGAGACAGTGAGGAGTAGGAGAGTGCGCGTATGCATGGTGAGGAAATTAATGCAGGAAGGAAGAGAGCAGGTATAATGTTGGGTTCATTCGAGAACGTAGAGTACCCATGCTGAAAGTTACTCCCAGAGACGTTCTTATATAAATATCGATTCTGTACATTCTCGATAGCGACCCAATGTCCCGAGGTACGCTGGCCAGGGTTACACTTATGGCTGTTAGTACGCTAATTGTGCGACATCGTGGCTTCTCCACCGACGTCAGAAGGAAGCGAAATTTCACAATTTCTTGTCTGGAATCCTCGAGAGACTATTTTTCCATCAAGCCTTAGGGGTGGACGTATCAGACCAGTGAAGTGATATGAATGTCGACCACCTAATGCATCATCTCGACCGCACTATTAATCAAACTTGGGTCGCATCTCACGGACAAGATGCCAGGAAAAGCAGGTGACATGACCGTTGATGAGCATCATTAAATAAATCGGTGGCTCACTCATCCAAAAGCAGATTTAAGACCCATCTCAAACCGCATCAATGACCTTAGACCCAAAGCTCGCCAGTATTGGAAATCGTGCCATTTCCATTGGTCACATTCAATCCGCCCTCGACATAGGACTGCGAAAAACCATCACGTCTGTACGGCTTCTGTGTATTGCAGTGACAAAGGGCCTACCTCCATCGAGCCACTGAGTGTAACATTATACGCCTTCGCAATAGATATTGGCAAAGGTATCTGCCTTCACCTACTCCCCAGCTCCCGGCATGTTGTATCCCGAGCCCTCAGCACAAGCCATGGACTGGTCGAGTAAGAACTATGGCGCTGTTCAAATCTCTGGCAATCCGCACCCATGTAAAACTATTCGTTGTAGCCTCCGAGGTTACGAGGAGATAAGGAAAGCCATTAACGAACGCGGCTGAAAGGACGTAACACAAGTGGCGCGGTGCGTGGAAGAGGCGAACTGCGGAGCTGTATCTATGAGTTCGGAGTGTATACTGATAGATTATACGAGGGCTGTTCGAAATCGAGATCTCAGAAGCCACTCACGGAAGACCATCGCTGTTCGAGAGACTTCAGTGAAATGAGGGCGTGCGAGCTGATCAGAGATATAGGGCTCATTCTTGATAGACTATTTCAATACTGTGAGCCTCGATAACGCCTTTGTTATATAGAAGGGGGGTTCCGTATGCGATGGTGCTCTACATTTTATGGTTTGTGGCATCGCAGTGTGAGCAATTGGGAATGTGAAAGCGTAGGCAGGTGTCAACACCCACCTAATCTAGAACAGAGCTTGGCAATCGACAGAATCTGGTATACGCTTGACCGGAAATAAGGTATCAACTGTTACCTACAAGTATCTATATCAGCATTGGAGCTTAGAAAACATAGCACCATGCTTTTCCTTCCCCCTTCCCTCATCATGAGTTATGAGAAGCCCGGCGCCAGGTTCGACCACATCCAGAAATCTTGTGATTCTCCTTTCTAAATTGCTATACAGAAGTGTCAAACTGATCTGCGTCCACTCCTTCTCAATCTTTCTTTCGCGTTGGATGTGGTAGTTAATTACCGCGTTTCGCGGTGTATGTTTCCCTTTTGCTCACATCCTGATCCTGAGGTGGTCGCTATTGCTTCCGTAAACACTGAAGAATCCATCCGGACAGAGACGACACTTCTTGCATTCTCCTTCCGAATATAAAGACCTTCTCGTATACGTCATACCAACACCATCAATTTGAAAGCGAAGCCCGCAGTGTACTCACAGCGGAGTTCAGTCCTTGAAACATCTCTACATAACCGGATACACACTGCATCCTGTGACCTTCCCAACATCGTTCGCCAATGCGTATAGGACGGCAGTAATGCTTCAAGTGTGCACATTGATACAATAGGACCCGGCGATTTGGGGGGGGGATCCTACTGTGTAGGTAAACCTTAATTTTATGCTATATTCGTAATGGCTGTACATGCATTGTACTCAAAGGCGGGAACGTCACCCCCCAATTATCGCCCCTTTCTCTATCTGCTTATTTTCAAAAACCAAAGAGTGTGAATGCGATTCTTGATTTATGATGAGATATCTAACATGCGTTTCGCACCTAGAGGTCTCTCCATAAGTAGTCGCACCCATGGCCATGCAGATCCGATGAACGTGATATCACAATCTAAACAGAGTGACACAGTATCTACCTCGGCCAACATCGATCTTAATCAAGACAGTTTCCTGTAGCACGTACATATCATGCACCACAGCCTCGAAGTCCAGGTTCAAAATCCTTCACCGTTATCTCCAAGCGGGAATCCGCAGATTCTAGAAGCTTCAGGCCCGCCGTGAACAGCTATCGTTGCAATCCTGCAAACATGATTCAAAGTGTCGGAGCGCGGAATCCCTCTTCGTACGGGCAAGATCGCTGCTAAGAAGTAAAATGAGGGAACCGGGCCAATGCGCATTGGGCCTTCGGGGTTGGTCGCAAAGTGAGCCTCTTCGTTGGTCTACATGTCACCGAAATTGCGAACTCACAAGGGTCATCCCGCCGTCACCCGAATTGAGGGGGCCTGAAACTGTTCAGTGTGGGAAATGCAGCAGTGACATCGTGAGCAACGTAGGTGCAGTGAAAGTGATTCTCTCCGTGTAGATCGGAAGTGAACTCAAAAGTAGTAGCGTGGAGAACTTCTGGATCAATATATTGAAAATATGTACAGATACGAAGAAAATCGTGAATACCAAAGATCAAATGGCATTGAAAAATCAGGAAGGTCCACGAAACGCCTCTATACACGCCTTCCTTCTATCTTTCTTCAAGCGTGTGATAATTGGGATGCTTCTAGTGCATGTGGACGTCTCCGTGCCTCTTGTGCTTGGGAGAAGCCGTCACGGTAGCATACACTATCTCGGTCTCATAGACAACGTTGGCATTGCTGTTAGATGAATTAGCAAGGTATCAAATCTTCGCAATGTATGAAGAATTACTTACCCCTTTTCAGCAGATGCAACAGTGGTAGGTTTGGTCTTCCTGGTGCGCGTCCTGGCGGCAGAGGTGGTGGCGGACGCCTTGCTTGAAGCCACGGGGGCTGCAATAGAGGAGGCAGCAGAGGCAGGTGCAGAAGGTACCTTAGAGGAGGCTGCAACGGCAGATGCAGATACGGAGGCTGAGGCAGAGCCGCTTCCACTGCCGCTGGCCGGGGCAGAACCACCTCCATTTCCGCTAGCAGGAACAGCACTGCATTCAGGGCCAGTGACAGCGGTGGCAGCCTGGGGACCAGCTTGAATAGGGTTGCAGCCAGGAAGCTTTTCAAGAACAAGCTTTTCATCACCAGGGAAGGCAGGCTTAGCAGCACAAGATTTGAAGGCGGAATCGTTGTCCTCGTTGACTTGGTCCTGGCCAAAGCACTGCTTCATCTGCTCGTTCCCACAACCGCAACCACAGTTGCAGTAGCCTTGCTCAGCAGTAGCCTTAGCTAGGACATTCTTCGCCCAGCCGTTCTGGAAATCGGCGTGCCATCCGAAGCCAGTTGGGTCACCCTGGGAAAGAACCCACGGGGTGTCGGTGGCCTTGTACTGTCCATCGAAAGCTGAGACATCATACCAGAACTCAATGAAGATGGTAGGAAAACGGGCAGTCTTGAATCCAGTAGGGCAAGCATCGAGACCCTTTCCGCTGTTTGACGGGTAAGCCATGGGGGCGGAGGGGTTCTTTGGGTCGACCTCCTGTCCGTTCCAGCATGAAGGGAAGGTAATCTCGGAGGTGAGACCCTCCTTGCAGGAGGTGAATCCCTTCGGGAAGCCGTTGGCATCGATTCTGGAGTAGTTGGGACCAAGGCAGGCCCACTTGACGCCACCAGGGTTGGCGCCATCAGACCTCTTCTTTGGGTCTCCGGCAATCATGTGGAACTTTTCGGGGAACTCGGTAACATTGGCGCGGACGTTGCCAGCATCACCGAACTTGTAGTAAATCTTGAGGAACTTCTCAGGGACACGGTAGAACCCAGTGTTGTTGCCGTTCCAGAAGAGGACCGGCCGCCAGTACAGGCTGTTGTCGGGTATAATGCGAGCAGATGTGCAAGTGGATCCTTGGAGGGCGTTGAAGTCAGTATTGAGAGCAAGACCATTTCCACCATCGAAAGAGTGGAGATGGGGAGACGCCTGCCCAGGATAAAGAGCAGGATCGAGCCTTTGAACGCTCATGGGTGGGCCGGCACGGTTGTAGAAAGAGAAGTAGGGGCCATTGCAATCGAAAGCGGAGGCAGTAGCTGCCAGGCCGGCGGCCAAGGCAAAGACGTTGGCGATCATGGCGTCCGATACGTGGGATAGTTGAATAAGAAGTCAAATTGATACCAGCAAAGAATGGGCTGGGTGTCGATGAACTCGATGAGTCTCGGACTCTGAAATGAATGTGTGGAAAAAAATGAATGGATGGTATTCCTCTACCAAAGCCTTGCGTGTGGGACATCAAGAATTCACACGAAGCCGGGCATTGTCTAAGTATATGTATCTCATCATGGGCAACAGTGCGCCCCCCATATCAATCCGTAGGAGTTCGCTAATAGAACTTACTGCCCTAGATTTAGTACAGCCCAACGCCATCAGGTCTGACTGCAGTCATATGCAGTCGAATCGCGGACTAAGATTATCCAGGGGAAACCCGTCAGCGGCTGGCTCTTCGGGGGCGTGGAGGATTGTCGCTAAACGCCATCGTGGGTTGAAGCCAATGTAGGAAACAACGAAAACCACGGATTGAGAAACCAATGGTGACGAATAAGGAGAAGATAATTGTGGGACCCGTTCGAAACGGAGCGGCGAGCAAGCACACGCTGAGATTGCCGGCGGATCGCTGGTGGCTGATCATCAAACAACTTGGCGCATAGTTACTATGCCCCCCTGCAGCTTGCTTTTGCAGTACAGCCACTTCAACAAGAAAAAGCAACTAAATAATTTAGCACTAAAGAAATCTGATCCACGAAAAAGACGGGCTTCGAAAACGGCCTACGACTGAGTTTTTGGCGATTCCGACTGACTTCCGTGCCTGTCGATATCTGCTGTTGAATGCTGCAGCACGTGAAGCCTATACCCCTGGAATCATCTTCGCATACGGACTTCACTGCGGATTATGCCCTGCAATCGCTGTCCGGGACTATGTGTCTCCAATCCGAGGCTTTTGGACGATCGATGGTTCCGTGCAGGCAATGCAATTCTGTCAGCGAAATTCGATGCTTCATTTCCACTGATGCTTCTGTTAACTAACATACTTCGTATTCGTCGCATGGATGTCTTCTCACACTACAAAGATCCCGAGGCCCTAATTTTTGATCTAATCACGATTTTGGTCTTTGACTAGAAGTCTCTGTACCAATAAGCGTCGGTCCTGTTGTTGAATGTCTGTCGTTCACTTTCGACAAAAGTTACCAAGTTCGCACGTCGCGGCGGCCTGCAGCAAACCGTGTTCGCAATCGTGGACAACCGGCATGCCCGTATTGGTAAAGGAAGGCCGCCGAAGTCCGCAGTTCTTTACCCAACTTCTTATTCTAGACCTGTCGATCAAAGTCTTCTATGATTTGCGTTCAAAGACTAAACACACACCATATGACCCTCAACGCGCGGCGGCATGTGAGTAACGCTTGCGCAAGAAGATGATATAGTATGAAAGTATCGGCTGAACCAAAATACTTGGCTACGTGGAGCACAAAAGCGCGTTCAGAATCGCCCCAAATTACAAGGGATTTGACTGGTGGCGAATAATATCCATCATCTGTAATGCGTGCGGGACGCAGAAAGCACCCGAGTGTAGCGCTGTGTAGCTCTCTGAGGCGCTCATAGTATTGTAGACCTCCAGCACGACAGCGCACATGGAAGATAAGGGCTGGAACCACGTGTTCATGTCATCTGTAGCAAGGAGCGCCACCTCATTTCTGTGTTACGTAGTCGGATCAATTCATGTCCAACAAGACCAAATCCTAGACTTGAAATTCCAAGGTCACACTTTCGAGTAGTAATTGAGCAGGGTGCATTGAGATGACGATGTCCAAAGTATCTTGAGATATGGTGAGTTGAATTATGTCCTATCTGTAAGTGTACCAGGTTTTTAAAAAGTGATTCCTTGACAGTCAAACTCGAGGACTGCCTTGATCGGAGTAGCGGGCGGTATCCACAACACCCAGAGCTTAGAAGATGGAGAGAGCTACTATCCGGTTTGTAAGCTTATACGAATCATACGTCCCCGTTAGTCAGATGTCGTGGAGAGAAACCAGAGGTTACGATGCAGTCTTGATAAGCCCAATTTCTACATGGTTCAGTGATGTGATGAGACCACCTCTCAAATTGAGAGGTCCAGACAACGCCGTATCAATTTTTTGGGAGCACTGCCCCTGATATCGTGCATATGTAGTGTTGCTTCCGGTCTTTTTGTAAGTTCTAGGTCGTGCCGCGGATCCTTCACTGTGGAGGACTACGAAGTATGATGGCATCGAGTAAAGGGGCGACAGACCGGTCAAGAGTTTGAACTTGGATATAGGCATGCACTAGTTTTGGAGCTCCGCAAGCTTTTCAGTATCATGACTGCGACCACCCATATCGTATCGATAGAGCATGCAGCCGTTTGTCGCAAGTCTCGCGCCTGGCCAATGTTTTGAAACCAGTGTCAAGGAACGGGGCGTCATGAAACGACGGTACCATGCCATCCTCAGCCAGCAGTCATCATGGACTTGCGTTAGGCATGTTTATGATGACCATCGATTATTCTCGCGCTTCAATGAGTGTACATATTGTGTAAATGAAGACAACTGAACATACACTCTCGACAGTTTAGTGCTGGCAGTGATCAGGTGACGATGTCCAAGAGCGAGTTTCCAAAGTCAAAAAAAGGAACAGCGAGAGTGCAAACATAGAATGTATCCTTTGAAGTGGGTCGAGTGGATATTCTAAAGCTGTTAGATGGAAATGGCTCAGCCTTGGTAAGCCTGTGCGTCATAACAATCTGATTTCGACTCAATCATGATCAATTTGTGAGGCAGGTTTTCTAGATTCAAGTGCTCCTGGTGCATATCCACTTCATGAGCTGTCATAGTGCCGTTGCTGAATGGCATGTGACAACGAAGGCTGGAGCGAAGCAACGCACGTGAAGTCTCAGAGCGGGTTTAGTGACCATTCACGTGGCCATTTTCGAGAAAGGCTCCCCGAGCCCGAGGTTACCTTTAGGACACTCTCATTCTCCACAAAATTCGTACCAATTGAATCTCGATTGCATCCAGTGCTTTTCGTGTTAGATATGTTCGTGCCACCTACGCCCGTGGACTACGCCGCCGCAATCTCCTCATTATTTCAGGTCCTAAGGCTGCGAAACCATAACCTCCTACAATATTCACTTATCTACACCGCTTTCAGCGTAGAAGATAGATGAAGGAGCTCGACAATATGAAGCATGCAGCGTACGCCAATTCATGCAGCCAACTCAGGTGCCGAGGTGTGGATTTCGTTCAAGTCTGTCCTTGAGGTCGACCTTTGATCGGATTCGTGGAGCAACTATTAGCGAAATTCTCTGGATACTAAGGTACAGGCCTACCATCGCGTAGGCTCTTATACTTGCTACTAGAATCTTTCCACGATTGGTCAACAAACCATAACCATTCTCTTACAAACTTCGGCTAAGTCCTTCCGTCCAGCCCAAGTTCGCATGATTGTGGGCGAATGCGTCATTCCTGTCATGTCTCTTGTACCCACATTTCGACCTCAGGTTGATGTGTTATATTGTCACCAATTTTGTATTAGCAGAACTGGAGATCAAGGACACTCAACAGTATCATGGAACATACAGGATTCCGAATCCCCATTGAATGTGTTCCAGAAGAAGCCTCCATATCAATTATATCCAATTGGGGGGCGCTGCGTCTGAAGGCGTGGGGCAGGACCAGCAATGCTACAGAAGTGGCGCAACTTGCAGAAATATGCAGCGGCACCCCATAAGCGGAGAAGACAAGTCGTGATACGCATTGTATGTCAACGCTGAAGACACTGTCATAAGAAAAGCGCAATAACATGAGGCTGGCACGATATCGCAGTCTTTTCATCGCCAATTGTACTCCATACTCGGCATTCTCTTGTTCGAACCTCGGAGACAGTACGTTCTATGGTCACATCGTGGAGGTGTAGCCGTCCCGGCAAAATTCAATGAAGATGAATTTCCTAGTCGAATTCTTCCATGTTCCACTAAGACGCGGAAGGAGACCTTTAATCAGATGGCTGCTATAGCAATCACTATATGAACAGGGTCAGCAGACTCACATCAATCTGGTGTTTTCACTCGCTAACCAGGCATCCAGCCAGCGTGGTCAGCAAGCTGCCGCCGTTTAATTCAGGACCCCTGATATTGCGGGGGGACAACCATACACGGACAGGCGGACAGACTGGGCCGGGGTCAGTAGCCACACCAACTTGGATGCACCCAGCTATATGAGAACGTCTGCCCACGACACCACGCGATCTGGGTTTCGTGAGTCTCTGAGGAGATCATCCCGCCGCCGAAATGCCTCGATATCCGCTCCATGAGACATGCCTGGCTGTGATATACTTCACGCCATTTCTGGCCTCAATATTTGTCGCTCTAAGGATATACACAAGACGGAAGCTGAACCTTCGGCTCGGTTGGGGTGAGTGAGCAATGCCATCTATTTGCGCAATGCTGACAGACATCTGTAGATGACTGGTTGATCATCTTTCCAACTATACTTTCGGTGGCTCTTATCGGACCGTCACACAGACGTAAGCTGCAAACGATTCATTCTCCAATTTCTCTCTGATAGGGTTGCAGATGTCAAAATGTGGCATGTTGGTATACATATTGTCGATGTGCCTCCGAACGAGATAGAGCCGGACTACGATGAATACTACGCGGTATGTACCTTATTCAATGTACCGATTTACACTTACTGACTAGTATAGGTCCTCATGGCATTTAACCTACTAAATATTCCCATATTACCGCTTGTAAAGTCATCGATCATCCTACTTCTCTTACGCGCTGGCTCGGTCATTGAATGGCTGAAGAAAGTACTCTACGGCATTCTCTTCTTCACGATCGGAAGCACATTCATACCCTGGTGCATATACATCTTCATTTGCCCACCACAGACGGGAAACACTTGGAAGCCAAGGACTTTCGGTAACCTGAAATGTTTGGACCGACACCGCATGGGCGAGATGCTTATCTGGGTGACATGCGCCAACCTTCTTACCGACCTTCTCATCTTCCCGATTCCCTTCATCATTGTTCGAAGAATGATGAGTGCGCGAATACGATCGCGATTAGTGGTGCTGGCAGTTTTCACGTCCAGTCTAGCGTATGGTTTCTCAAGCATGGAAAGCTTAACGCTGTACTAAAACTTCACAGTGTAACTGGAATCGGCGCCGCCAAAATCTATCTTACTCATCGCGACCGTCTCTTTACCGAATTCAAAACCGACTGGACCTACCCGATCGATTACTGCATCAACCATATCGAGAACAACGTCGCCATTATTGTAGCCAACATCCCGATCCTTCGAGGCCTAGTAACGCGCTGGGTCTTCAACTTCAAAACAAAAGCCACTCCGATGGAGCGTGAGTTTCGGAGTGAATGGCAACGAAGCACCTCCGATTCGTCTACATTCACTCATGTGGCGCGAAAGAACCGAATCCTCCGGAAGGTCATGCCTTGCAACGACTTCTCCTCCTCGCTCGCCCAGTCAAGAGATATCAAGGATCCAGCACTCCCACCACGAGTCATCCCTTCCGACTCCCGGAGGAAAAATCGTTCATTCAAGCCAAAATCACGAAAGCAATCGCGGCGCAATAGTCTTGATACGTACGAGGAGGCCGATTGTTGCGAGAAGGGCGACTTGCTAGAGTCGGTGAGAAGTATTGGGAGTTTGGGGAGTGCGCCGACACTGGTGGAAAGTCACAACGAGTATGAGTGGCGGTTGAGTACGACGAGTATGATGTCGGGCTCTCGGAGGTTTTCGAGTCCTACACTTAGTCCGGTCACGCCCGTCATGCCGTGTATATTAAGGGAAGTGCAAGATGAGGATGAGATTATAAGATACCCATGACTTAACTTTTTTTTGTTGCATAGCATAGCATTAGCATTTGAAATACACAACGAATATTGGATGAGCATTATTCCTGATCGACCTGTGATCGGCTTACGAATTGATCCGTCATTGTTCTACGATCATTCTTTGAATCTTGTGCTGTAACCTTGCAAAGTTTCTCTACTTCTTCGAACCTTCACTTCTACCGTCGCCATCTCTACAGGCTATCTCAGAGCCCTCATTTGAAAACACTCAGCCTCATTCCCTTACTATGCCGCACCTCCGTTCAAACTTCTGGTAAGAAATTCCCATCCTCGTCACAGACCACATTGTGCTCTACGCCGGCGCTCAGGCCCGGTGACCGGTAACTACGCAAATCCAAGCGCGGGCCTCTGAGCCCGCGTATTCTTTGGTAAAAGCCCGGGGTAGTTACCACACTTTTCAAAGTCTATACCTCAAGTCATACGGTGGTACGGTGATACGGTTGGGCATGATAAAACATCAGGAAAAGTGGGCTGTGAAATTTTACATTCGTGATGCTCTAGATAATGCTCTCCTTGAACATTCTCACGCAAAGGCACCCTCTCATTTTGTTCTCGCATAGTCTGAGTTAAGGAGCCTGCATTCGCAACGGCCCGTACCGACCAAACTATCCTCCTTTCTTCATCGCTATACTGTAGCTTGGGGTCCACACGCTCACTGCAAGCAAAGCCTTGGTCCACCGTTTCCCCCAAGGTGGTTCGAGCAGAAGCTTTGGGCGTGCTGATCAACCAGAATCCAGGCCCAAGGGTTGATCAAGGAGATCTGTGCACAAGCTTGCGCAGGACGGGAGCGAATTCGCTGCTTCGTGTATGCGCGTGACGTCTTCGTGCAACTACATTATAGCACAGGGGTACGGGCAGAAGTGGAACGGCACTCACCATGATGTTTTGGCAATAAGGCAGGGCCATCTGCAGGAGCTTAGTAGGAAATCTTGAAGATGGGATCAATGCGAAAATCGTGCTTCTAAGATAGTTCCCCCTGAGCCGTAACTACAACTTCAAAAGAAAGATACCCCGAAGGTCATGGGAACCCATGTAGACTATCACACTATCTCCAAGATGATCCACGATCCCGTGGTCGCATTTCCTCTCGGAAAAGATCCACTCGCTACAACTTACCCCGCGGTTGAATATGGATAAAATGGGTGCCACCACATGGGTCGGACATGACCGGTCGCCTTCTCCGCTCAAATCAGTCATTTAGGCATATCGCAGGTCGTGGTTAATGATGCTGTCAGAAATCAATAGAGGTTGAGTTTTTCCACGGATGAGGCAAGCCGCAATGTTGGTAGGTATGGTACCGAGAAAAACTCCAACGATGGCTGTGGTGGTACGTTGGTGGTGATGTGAGGGGCGGCTTTTTCGGCCGAGCAACGCGACTGTAGATCCTGGGGTTTGGTGAATAGGAATTTTTCCGTGGGTTGTGCATCGGACCTGCTGATGTGTGGGGACGGCATATACAATACGAAAGGAAGAAAGGCAATGGAAAATGTACGGACGATGCCGCCACGCAACCATCCGTTGGGCCTTCACATCTCTGGCCTTCGGCGCGGGAAGAAATTGTGCGGATAGTCAACTGTTTGATAGATTCGAAACTGGAAAATAAACCTATGTTTCACAGTACCATTTCCATCCGTCCTTCATAGAGTCCTTTCACTTCCCTATTCATCAAAGAACCTCATTACAGCCCTGCCACTCACAAGCATCCAGAAACGATGGTGAAGCGTATCATTAGCTGAATGATACCCAAGACCAGAACGAAATCGATGCGGAGCGCGCGGGGCAAATCTCCAATGCAAAACTAGGGAAAGTAAGACAAAGATTGCCATCCCATTAAAAAGAATGACACATAAACGCCGCCAGAACATCATATGCCATTGCACCAAAGCAGGTGCCGGCAGGATGTCAAGATTTGGTGACGGAAATAAATTACAGATCCGACCTAACCGTCTTTTGATGAATGTGACGCAGGAAACCTGGGGAACCAAGCTGTGTCGTCGCGGCCATTGGTATTTGAGGTAATTCGAGTGCCTTTGTACTGAGTTTTCAGGGATTGCATACGAATCTTGGTTGATACGCAGAGTCTAAGACCGCGAAATTTGAGGGTTAATAGGTGGATGATATCGGTAGGGTAGCCATGCATGAGGGAGGCGAGCTGGGCGCTGTCACCTGACCCAATACAGATGCTCGCCGACAGGAGGTGTGGGTGAAAAGACAGGGTACTGGGAGAGACGAATCGGACGTGATTAACTGGTCCGGAATGCAATACATATAGGTAGTACTCCGTAGGCTGTACCAGCATCACTGCGGCCGCTACGGCGAGAGGAGAATGGCGAGAACGATGGCTAGAGCGGTGGCGGAGAGGGACGGCGAAAAGGATGTTGCCAGTGAAGGAACAAGACCTTTCACTTCCAAGTCGTCTTTGCGGATACATTGTGTTTTGTTGGTAAGCTCGGTAGGGCATGCGACCCGTTTGAATTTTGCGCTGTGGAACGTTAGAAGAGAAACTCGGTTGCGAAGCGCGCAGACATACGTCGGAAATGAGGCATCCTTGTACCAGTCAAACCTCCATTGACACGCTGACTTGAGAGCAGACGGCATTTTGTCGCAGTCTTCCTTCTTGTTGACGCCGTGGTTTTCAGTCCCAAACACTGACTGATCAACGCTATATTGTTTAGAGCATGCGTTAGACGTGGTATTGCCACCAGGTACCTGGAAATTTGTTAGTGAAGTGAACCATAAACTTGAGCCGCAAATAACATACTGCGATTGAAAAGCGATTGTCGGTTTTGATATCGTAGGCGGTGTTCGAGGCCTGGACAATCATAGTCTTTCCTTTGAGGGGATCACTCGTAAATTCCAGTTGGTAGCATGCACAACACCACGAGTCTTCGATTTTACCTCCATTGAGACTAGGCATAATGAAAAGTCCAGCGAAGCCGTATGAGAAGGTATCGTTTACGGCCCATGGCTGTTGATCTGAACACTGGAAGGCAGTCCCATCGTTACATCCAGTGCCAGCACTTATGTCAATTGGTTTGTCGTCGACGCCACATGATAACACTGGCCTCGAGACATCGCCTTTGTTCTTCCAAGCACACGAAGGCTTGCAGCAGTCCCAAAATCGTGTAGTCACAGCATTTCCGGAAACGTTGACGTTGGTGCAGCTGACAATGACGATGAAGAGGTCCAGAAGGAATAGAATGTTGCGAAGATAAGAAGCCTTCATTGCGTGATAGGAAGTCTGATGCGAGTGTCAAGACTGGAGAGCATCATTTATTATCAAGGGATGTGATGATGCTAGCATGAACCGCGCTAGGAAAGGGGGGGGTATAATATGTATAACGGCCGGTCGCATGGAGGAATTAACGAGTCCCTGCTAAGATGTTCAAGGCCGAGAACTCACTTGCCTGCTATGTGTGAGCATGGCGCGTTGCCGCGCAGGTGATCAGCGAGGCTTGGACTGAAACGGCAATGGAAATTCGGGAACTGTGATCAGGCAAGTAACCAGCAAGCATCGTTCGAGGTCAAAATAAGCTACCCCGATCCTAATTCAACAGTGTTCATGCACTAGCCGCCAATGCGAGGACGCTTTCTCCACAATCCAAAGGATGGTAACATTGCCCCCGCAATCCGGTGGTATCAAAAAGAGAACGAGGGCCGGGCGCTAGCAACTGGAGTCAAGACATACCGGTGATTCAGCTTCCGTCTCGTCATCTCTTCTTTCTACCTCCCCATTCTGGAGAGCTTGCCATCGAAGGATTCTTCCTTTCGTTATTTCACTACTCAAATTTCGGCTATATCGTATGTCGTCAAGTGACCCACGGTTTCCTTTAGCTACACTTGTTTACGTAGCAGTTTATGTGACATACAATTATGCAGAGTCACCGCATGTGAGTGCATGCGCAGTATATGTCAGGGTCGGTTCTTGTCCTGGAGAACGCTTTCAAGAACTACCCTAGCACTTCCCCGCAATGAAAAACGTTCCGACTGATGCTTCGCCCAATCGCATGGTGCATCAATTAGCAGGAAGTAAACAGTCGGTCGATGAGGGTAAACACAGGAAGCTTGAATCATCGTACTGCCTTTTGATTTCGGTCACACTTCAAGGCGTCCAGTAAAGGGACGGCTTATTTATCCGTTCTGCAGCACGTTCGTATACTAGGCGTCGTTTGTAAATGGCTTTCACATGCGTGCTCAAAACTGAATGGCAAAGCAGAGATGCCTCTTCCAAATCCAGGAGATCTTTATAACAGTCAAGGTAGGTGGATCCTTCGTAAACGGACCTTTTGTAGAAGATCGATGCAGGTAGTAGCTTCCAAGTTTTTCGTCCTGTTGTGGAGGACCTTTCTTGTGTCGGATGAATCAACGTTTCCAGTCTAGAACTTCGTAGTGGGTGTGCCAGCTCTCTTCGTGCAATCCGCGTAAGAATGACCCTATTCGGATCCAGCTAATGCAACCAAGTCATAGAAGGCTTGTTATAGTCAACAAAGAGTTGGTGGGCGTTCTCGTTCCAGACGCGCCTCGCCGTGGGGTGCAGTGCATATGGTTAGAGCCTGCTTTGGGTCTTATATAGATCCACCGCATAGCAAATGAGCGCTCGCGGCTTGTTGTCTGAATAGGGTGAGTGTATCGCGCAGCAAGGAAGCATCAAAGATCCATACTGCCCAAAAGGTCTAGTTACCACAAGAGAACCCGTATCAAATTTTTTAGCGGGTACATACTCCGTACATTCAAATGATAACCAAACAGTATCGTTCCGTGAACGGAATAGTTCGATCTGGATTGATGCCTAGAAAGGCAGGGTGTCGGCATGGCTTGTAACCTGCATAAAATGCCCCACCTCATAGTGACGGTTATTCAAAGGTTATGCCTGTGTGGTATTAGTGTTGATGTACTCCGTACCATTTCGTAAACTACCACGTGACTACATAAAACTTGCTGACGAAAAAGAGCTCCTGTAGGCTGTCCTATACTTGTGAAAGACAAAAAGTCGTTCATCAATGTTCACCAAATTGGAATTTCTGATTTATTGCGCAGCGAGGAACGAGCGAAGCTATTACGGTCGCCTAGACAACGTAGAACTTGATTGGTCATTAATCTAGCCTTCGTGGCTTCTTATCAATTCAAACAGAAAAAGACATCACGTGAGAACAATTAAATCACAAAGTAGGTACTTATTTATAACATTGTATTAAGGACCCACCAGTAAAGTAATTAAGCAGGTAACCAGCTATATATCTATCCACTATAGTCTAGAATTTGGTCGTAACACTATATAAACGGTAACTAGTAGCCAAATCCTCTGATAACTAGGCAACCATGTCTTCTCACTATGATTCACTGTAACAGATAATAATTTGATCGGGAAGAAAAAGGTGATCAACAAGACAGAGATAATAGGTAAGTTGGTTACTAGATTTCGACTCCTTGTTGCGTATGTATTTGACTTTTGATCAACAAAATAGTAATAGAACGATTTCTTGTATCACACTTCAAGTAGAAGCTTGCATTCCGGATTTTCATGTCATTCTATACGATCACTGCAGGTACGAGCTTGAGTGTACTAAAGGGTACTGAAAGGCGCAGTGACATAAAAGACTATCTTATTCGTATGTCATTGCTTTGAGCACTTGCCCGGTTGTTGGAAGATCCTTCTTATCCGAATACCACTTTCCATATCCGTCACCGTCAATCACAATATTGAATTATGGCAAGGAACGCAAGGTATTCGCCAGAAACTCCGTACCACAGCAACTGGAGTGCCCATACATTTACCATCGATAGCGCCTATTATTCGCAATGCGCGCTAATTAGGACGGACATTTCTATCAGAGATCATTCTTCCATGTATTTACTTTGCCGGCGCAAAACCGATCACGCATACGACCAAGCATGATGAAACCACTGGTTGTCGGAAATCAAAATTGTCCGTCCTAGGCGCTGGTATGGCTAATATTATGGTAGCGGTTAGTTTGTGAGGGTTACTCTGATTCTGAGATGAATGAGTGTATTATCGTCGAGAGTAATGATCGCATCGGCGTGGGTGTTTTGGGCGCATAAATTCGGGAACGACACTATGAAAAGGGTGAAAGTCCTTACGATGTCGAGCTGGGCGCAAACTGGGCAGGCAAAATTTGGAGCTTTGAATCACATATCTGATCGCCCCATGTACACGGTGATCAAAGTTAAGATATGCCGCCAAATCTTGTCTGGACTTTTGCCAACAAGTCTTCTCTAACGAGAAGGGTAATGGACTAAGTCAACCTCATCGTCTACAATCGATCGGGTCAGATTGACAATGATACCAAGACGGCACTATACATGGAATCCTTGAACGCTCTTGGACAGGCAGAACTCGATCCCGTTTCTGCATCGATGAGCGGACTACCTGAAAAAGCCCCTAAATATGTCTATTGGAGCCCACTATGGCGTTAACACAATCTATGGTTGGAAAGGGAACAGCTCTATGGATTCAAAGGAACTGACCCATCGTAGGGTGTCTCCTCAAAAATATCCACATATTATTGCCTTGATATCTCATCATTTTCTCCTGCTCACTTAGTACAGGATTGATATATCTTCACCTTCTTCTATTACTATCCATACGGATCAAGCTAAAAAAAAAATACTGCATCCAAGCAGAAAAAGTTATTAACACCTTCTCTGCTTGATTCTTCCTCTATGCTTCACCATCCCGCGGCCACTACCCCATTTACAACAGCTCGACACCAAAAACTTCTACCCGGGTAGCTGAATCCTACTTATGACCATGAAAAGCGTATTGACCGCCAACCTGACCAACTGACAGAAAGCGAGATCCTCTAGGTACTGCGTATTATGTTCCCGGATAAACGTATCCCGCCGCCAAGTATTTTCCCCTACCCGCGCTGGAGCCCATACAATTGGGTGTACAGGAACTACAGGGACGCTCTCCCAGATGTGTAGCTGGAGATGGAATAAAATTTATGGGCTAAAGTGGAACGCGTGTGGTTCGCGGTGAGTTGACGAGTGTTAGTTAGGTTGGATTCTTGCACGGAGCGTACTATGAGGATGAAGAGTTTGGAAACGAGTCGCTGTTAGATCGAATAGTGATACAAGGGAATGAGTAAATATATGAAGAGGTATGAAGACTTGAGTGGGCTGATCAGGCCTGAGAATTGGAACGAAGAGAACGGATGTAAGTTGAGTATTGCAGATATTTTCCAATATGAGGAGGAGATTATGTATGCTGGAAAGAGATATCCTCGAATTTTTCCGAAAGGTATGAGGGAGGTTACATTCCTATCTTTCGCCAATTTCGTTTCTACGCTTGTCGAATCCATGGTCCTACTTGTCCTCGCCATTTCTCGTGGGTAAGTCCTTGATCATATGTACAATCTTAATACCCTCTCCATTCGGACATCTCACCAGATCATTTTTCCCACTCCTCACATACCCACATTTCTCATACAACCTGCAAAAACATCAGCACACCTCCCCAAGCCCCACCGCTACGCCGCTTCCCTCATCCAGCCCGAGCAAAAGGAAAGAGAAGACCAAATGACTTACGACACACCACTTAGCGTAGCCCCCATCTCCAACCGCTCAAACCCGCCCTCTCTTGCCCTCTGCTCACAATACCTCATCATCATCGTCCCCAAGCCCTTCCGAGCCCAATCCGGATGAGTGAAAATCGCCCGTATACTCGCACGCTCTTTCTCGGGGTCTCGCTTCTCAGGTAGTCTTAGGTGATTCGGCGCTGTATCTGCGCCATAGAGCGTGCGACGAAAGGACCAGCCACCGCATGCCGCGATGACAGTGGGAGAAGTGGTGGGGTAAAGGATGAAGTACGTTTTATCCTGCATCCATAATCAGTATGTATCGATCAACAATACATCCATGTTCTTTTTAGATACAAGCGGCTTCTCGGGAGCTTTGAGTATGGCGAGGATTTTGGCGCGTCTAGAGGATTGAACTTACGTGGAGGAGCAGAGTATCCGGGCCGAATAGAAAGCCTATGGAGCCATCGAGTTCAGCCTGTGTATAATAGCCCTTACCTAGGGCTCGTAGAGAGTCCCCGATGGTTTTTTGAAGAGCGGGTATGTCTTCTTTTGTCGCTTCTCTGAAGGCGAAGTTGTGGGTTGCTTCTTGGGCTTTCGATGAGGCGATGGGGTTCGAATGGTCGTCTGCGGTGTCCATTTTGGGGGTCGAGGGGGGGATATAGTATGGATGGGAAGATCTGCGTAATAGGTCAAGAAGGGTGTTTTGATTTACAAGGCTGTTACTGGTGTTGTTCTTAGTGTAGTGGGTTAGCTTACCTTTTTATACATAGGATATATCTACTCTGTATAAAGTTGCGGTTCGAAGGGAAGCATGCGATATCGGACCAATCATGCATGACCCACTAGGCGGAAATGTAATGAGCTTTTCCCGCCATGTTCCCGACGGAAACCGTCTCACTCTTATCGCTCTCCCGAGCTGTATAATGGCCCCCAAGATGAAGCAAAAAGAACACCGCTATTGTCCAGATGAAGAAGTCTTATTCAAAATTTTTCTACGAGATGGGACAATATATCCGCATCGGCGCCCTCTGGGCCCACCTATTTACTCTACATACAAGCTCAATTCTAAATTTCATAAGCCCCCTTCAACCTGCCATCCGGATCCACCCTCTTCTTAACCTCCCTCAACTTCTCCACATTCTCCCCAAACATCTTCCTCGCATCATGAAACTCTTCGAAATCCCTAGGTAAACAATCCGCAGCATCGTAATTGTCCAGAATCTCTTCTGCACTCTTCGCCAACCGCTCGACCGCCAGCCTATGGAGTTTCTCGTTATTAATCGCATGCAACACACCAGCCCCCAATTGGAGGATATGACGACCTTTCGGACGCGGCCAGCCTGTCTCAGAGTGAGAGGACACGGACTGAAAGGCCGAGGTTTGCATGAGTTCGATAAGGACGAAGGTTCCAGCGTTGAGTTTGGGTTCCAGAGACAGCGTCTCGTCGTACCACTTGAACATATTGAGCATATGTGAAGCCTTGATTTCCGGGATGGCGACAGCGGTCATCATTTGATCTGTCAAGCCGCAGGCAGCTTCAAGTACATCTGAATGAACGTTCAAGCATTAGCAAACACACCTCAACACCGTTCTACGGTAATGCAGAGACGACCTACCAGACTGCTCGTTGACCTCCCGGTAACTCATCTCCTTCGTCATAACCACAGCCCCCGGAATCTCAAACGCCCACTTAAACATCTCCTTCCCATGCTCCTCACCATGCTAATCCCACGTCAGTATCGTAAACCCCATCCACGAAACCCCTCCCCCCCCCTCAAACAAGCCAAAGAAAAGAGGACTCAAACTCACAGCATCATATAACAACAATCCCAACTCAGGCGTACACTCCTTCCCCACAAAAGCCCCCTGCGTCAAATCCAAGCAAGCAAAATGAAACGCAACCCTCGGATCGTTAACCCTCTCCACAAACTCCTCAACCCCCCTCGCCACATCCGCAAGCGCCTCCCTAGGATAGAAAACCCACCCCGAAAAGATGTTCCGCGGATACTCTCGAACCCTCAACTTCAAAGCCGTAACAACGCCAAACCTCCCCCCACCCCCCCTCAACGCCCACAAAAGCTCCGGCTCACTCTCAGAAGCCCAGACCACCCTCCCATCCATCAGCACCACCTGCGCATCCAGCATATTCTGCGGATCACTGGAAAGTCCGTACTCGGAAGATAACCACGACACTCCGCCCTGCAGGACTGACCCCCCGACTCCAACATACGTACACCGCGCTCCCACAACCGCATACCCGGGAGCTTCCTCCTCCATCTTGCGATCCACATGGCGCCAGATTTGTCCGGCACCAACGATTACATATTCGTTTCCCGCGCCGACTTCGTCTTTGCCGTGGAAGGCGAAGTCGTTGAAGGCGGTGGTGCTGATGAGGAGGTCGCGGGCGCTGGCGGAGCCGCAGCCGCCGGCGCGGACGTTGAAGTCTATGGAGGGGTTGGCGGAGAGGGTTTTTAGGAGGTTGGAGAGGGAGCTGAGGGTTTGGGGGCGGGCGATTAGGGTTGGGTTGAGGTTTTTGTGGGCGGACCAGGTGCGGGATTCTTGGGGGTAGGAGGGGTCGGTAGGGGAGATGAGTTCGGCGGGGGAGAGGATGGCTTTGATGGCTTCCATTGTGGTTTTTTTTTCCTTTTTTAACTTTTTCGGGGTTTTTGGGTTGGATGTTTTTGTTGTTGTTGTTGTTGTTTTTGTTCTTATTATTTGCGTTGGCTTTTTCTTCTCTTTACTTCTTCTTCTTCTTCTTCTTCTTCTTCTTCTTCTTCTTCTTCTTCTTCTTCTTCTTCTTCTTCCTTACTTGTTTTCTTTTGAAAGCAAAAAGAGACCCCGCGCTTGTGTTGGTGGGGAAATATATATCCTCAGCGAAGTAGACTGTCTGCCTGTAGTTGACAGTGTACAAGTGGGTATGTGAGGTGACAAAACCACCAGTATTTTAATCTATCCAGCCACCGGATGCCCACCCAAACCATTGCCCCAAGTCAGCTATACCTCGACACCGTCAAAAGCTAAAAGTAAGAACTAATCCCGAAACCCACAAGGACACGTCACAACCGTCAGCTAGAAGCAGTACAATACATCCATGGCGTGACAATAGCTCTGGCACATGAATGCGTGGCTCGAGATGGGTAATATCTCATGGCTATATATGCGTAGCATTATCGTTGTTGGGAATGGTTTCGCATTTCGCGTAAATTCTCATCTGCAATAAGTACTCGGTCCGTAGTAGCGAGTGAGACGACAACGACGGCACGACGGGAACTTATGGCTACTACTCCTAGTGTATGCTATCCGTGATGGATTCACTACCTAGCACTCTATCAGCCCCAAACCAACACCGAACATCCACCCACGCAAACGTAAAGTTACTATTATCGAAACATCACAACCACTTATATACACCTCACTCAATCAACAAATCAAGAACAAAACCCAGTCAACCAATCAATCAATTGAATTACCACTCAAACCGCCCCCTTCCTCACGAAAAGAGAAAAGAGAAAGCCTATCTGAATCGCATCCGTTCCAACCCATAGCATTTTGCCCGCCGCCCAGTGAGTATTTATTTTGACCGGCATACAGTAATCCAATCCGCCGCCGAGCGCCAGCCATACTTATACATGCAGCTTCCCAGCCTCCACCAAGACGGCAGAAACGTTCCAGGTAGATTATAGCCGAGTGAAGCAAAGCGACCCAAGGGAAAAAATAAAGAGTTCCACCTTAGTTAAAGGTAATATGCAATCCAAGTAAGACGATTAAGCGAGAAACCTGCATACTACGTCCACCATTTGTTTTTAAAACCATACTCAGGCGGTGAAAGTGTGAATGAGTCCGGAAGAGAGCTGAAGTAGGGAAAAAGTGCTACCGTGGGAAACCCACCCAAGTATAGACAATGAACGCAATTGGGATTCGACTGGATAAGCGCGGGTGAAAAAAGGTCCGTAAGCATGGAATCGGAGGCATCTCCACGCAAAAGAGCATGTGGCCGTTAACACGCCGCACTTGCGGATATTTTTGAGGATAGGGCAGGCATAATTGGAACCCACACATAGGCACGTTGAGCAGTCTGGCGTTTGCACACATTCACAGACACCTTGTGCCCACTTGGATAGGGAGCGATCGATCGAAAGTATTGGGTCCAGTAGTCAAGGCCATATCATCGATGAGCAATGCAATCAAACCGTGTGAGCTTCAATGAGGTGGGCGAGCGAGCATAGCATGCACATCCGAGATGAAAAATATGGTGAGGTCGAGTCCGTATAATGGTCCAGTCAGGTCATGTCAAGTCCACAATATTGGTCATGAAGTCAACCATCAATCGAAAGAAGTGGAATCAGCATCGCATGCATCACTCAGGCGTCAGAAGGTGGGGGCGAGTGCTTATGCACCCGGCGGGCGTTGATCACCGCCCTGCGCTCCTTGTGCTTGGTTCTGGTATCCGAGCGAGGAATACCACATGGCAAGGTAATTCTGGTAGCCACCGTAGATGGCATAAGGGTCAGCTGCAGCGGCATCACCACCTTGGGTTGGTTGCTGGGCTGCGTTAGATTGACCGCCGGATTGGCCATAACTGGACTGCTGCTGCTGCTGTTGATGTGAGTAGTGGTCATTGTGATCACGGTCACGGTGTTCACGGCCACCCCCGTTGCGTCGCTGGTTGTTCTTCTCCTTCTACAACATATTAGCAGATGCTCTTGTACGTAGCGGAGACAGATACATACCACTTGATCTACCTTCTCCCAGATGGCATTCTTGGCATGAGCAATGGCCGACGCGGTGCCGACGAGACCAATCTCACGCTCGATGTCTGCACCGGAAGCCTGAGAAACATTGATTTTGCACCCAGTAGTTGCTTGCATATCTTTAATGGTCTCACCGCCTATAAATGGTCAAAATAGAACAATTGGGAACGCAACAAGCACCTTACCTTTGCCAATGATCATGCCTACGGCATCTGATGGAACCATGATTTTGTCATTGATTTTTCCAGCACCTCCACCGTTATACGGATCAAAGTTGTCACGCTTGTTGTACTGGTTGTTCTTGGGCGGGCCACCATCAGCATTTTGCTGGTCACTGTCGACAATCTCCATGATAAGTTCTTTGGCCATTGCAGCGGCAGCAGGGCTTCCAATCAGGTTAACAGGGCGCAGGCCGTTCAGGCTTTTGTTTTCACCGACAATATTGACATGGCAGCCACTTCGCTCTTGGAGATCACGAATAGTCTCACCACCGCGGCCGATGATCAGGCCAACAGTACGATCAGGAATCATGATTTGGGAAGACTGCTCGCCATCGCGCAGAGCAGGCTGCTGCTGGCCGGGCTTCACGCTGCTGTTGCGCGCGTTCTGGCCAGTTTCACGAGCAGGATTACCGCCGTTCTCCTCAATGATACGGTTGATCTCGCGCTTTGCAGTGATACGTGCACCAGGACTACCGGTAATGCGGCATTCACGTGTGGGACCAGTGTTGGGACCGTTGATGAATTGGATTCGTGTGCCAGATTCTTGTTCGATGCGACGCAGGCTCTCGCCTTGCCGTCCGATGACGAGACCAACCAAAGACGAATCAATCAAGATCACTTCCGAGTTGTCATTGGGAGGCGAGGAGCGGTCACGTCCATAGCCACCACGAGGGGGTGGAGAATATTGATTGCGTCTAGGGGAGCGAGAGCGATCACGGCCATAGCCGCCGCCACCACGTCGCTCTTCGCGATACGGGTTGTAACTGTCAATCATATTGTCACGACGCGAGGGCGATCGCGAACGGGACCGCGTAGAGCCGCCGTAGTCGCGACCGCGCAATCGCGGATCTTCAGAATGAGCTGCAGCTGCGTAAGTCGATGGTGAGGCATTGTGACCTGGCATGACGAAGCTACCTGGACGCGGGTCATGGCTAAGGCCCTTTTGCGCCGCAAACCCTCGCGCCTTGGCAAGCGCGTCCTGTATGCTCACCGAGCCAGAACTAGCGGGCTTGATGGCGCTCAGGTCAACACTGCCTGAATGTGAGGGTTGGGGAAGAGAATAGCCAGGGATAGCGGGAGGTGTCGCGGTCGGGAACGTCGGCATAGCTCCTGGGGGCATTTGCGGCGGCGCGCCATGCTGGGGAACCTGTGTTGGCGTAGTCGTGGGTGGTCGTGCGGCTACTTGATGGTTAGCGACTGGCTTATTCGAAAAGCCCACTCGGACGATGGCGAGAGCGATGGCGATGGCGAAGGGGGGGTTTATCGACGCACCGAGGGCTGCCAGGATAGCAGAGATGTCTGGTGCAGGCGCAGACATTGTGGCGACGCGTAGAATCGTGGCGCGGTTGCGTCAAAGAGTTGAAAGAAAGGACCTTCGGGCGAGGAGCGATTTAATTCTAGCGCCTCGAGGTCGCGATGTTGTCGTGTGTTGCTAATGACAGGCGAAGAGGAAGAAGGAAAAGGCTAGAGTCAAGACAAAGTAAATGGGAGGGGCGCTAGTGAGTTTTGGCTAGCGCCATGGTCACGTGCAAGTCATCAACCGTACCTGATGGTCACGTGCTGGTGTATGGAGCCTTCACTTCACCTGGACTCTCACGCCACATCATCCAGCATCTACGCAACCAATGTCACTTCAGGTGCCATCACCTTTCATTATCACTACCACTACTACTGTCGCTATCACTATGGCCTTACAAGCTACAACTGGCCATTTCATACCCAATAAGCACAATGCCATCGTCTTCTCCAAGCCAGCTCAACGCCAGTCCTACACACCACACATGCAAAGTGTCTTTGAAAGGAAAAAAAACTAACCAAGGAAACGCACAAAGCAGGTCTAACCGAGTGACAAAAGCACCGGGAATGGGGTTCTGGGTATATCATGAGACGCGAATGGAGTTGAGTCATACCGTACAGTCGAGTGTGTGAACGCCGCCTTCGCATGTGCGATAGGGGCCCGTCGTTGAAATATTGACAAGGCGAAGTGAATTATGGAGCCGTCGACGCATGGGCAGAGTCTTCCATTTTCCGTAGCCATAAAGGTCGTAATCGCTGTGGCGCAATCAAATCGAACCAAACGCCAGCAATGAAAGGAACACATGTGAGACGAGGTCAGGTTTGTTACATCTTCATCATCTGCGCCATGTTGTTCCACTTTTGCTTGAGTTGCTCGTACTCTTCGTTGATCTAGTAGTTACATTAGCTCGATCTCTGAACAAAGGTAGGATAGTAGAAGACTCACGGTTGCCCATTGCATCTTGGTAGACACTAGCTCCTTCTCCATCTCCGCCATACTTTCCTCCAGTGCGCGGTTCTCGTTGTGGACGACGATGTTTTTGGCCATGACCTCCTCCATCTCGCCCTTCATCCTGGCTTCGACCTCCTCAACCTGTGTGTCGACAATCTTCTGCAGACCTTCAACCTTTGTCTTGAGCGTCTCATTTTCTTCCAACAGGCTGTCATTCTCGACCTTGGTCCTCACAAGCTCAGAGACCACTTGCACATGCTCGCCATCTGATTGTTCGGCCCGCGTTTCAAGGCCACGGACCTTCTTCTCAAGCATCGCAGACTTGTCTTTCAAGCCTTGTAGCTCCGTCTCCCGCTCTTTTTCAACACGCTGCTGTACTTTCCATTCGGCAGTGTATTGTTGAAGCATCTGTGGGGTGATCGGTACTGACACAGCGTCTCTAACTAATTGATCGGCACGATACACCTCCTTGTCCACACCACTCGTGGAGCCAAAGAAGCCGCTTTCCAGGATCGAAGACGAAGACGGCGCCTTGTCAATGTACACATCGAAAATTCGCTCCTTGAGGAACGTGGTCAATGTGGACATGTCTTTCATGCTTAACAATGTTTGGGCGTTCTTCTGCATGAGTACCAAGCCAAACTTCAAGATGGCTCCTTCAAGGCCGTCGCTCAGTATCAAGTCGTAGATTCTGAGCACCAACTGCAGCGGGAAACGGTATGCAAATAGTGTGAGGAACCACTGTGTAGCATATAGCTGCGGCTTGACGTCCCTGCGACGGAGATGGCAGTAAAGAGCGGGCTCGAAATCTTCAAGGAGACGCTCAAACTGGTAGAGGTGTAGGTGCAGTCCAGGCATGTCCTGGACAAACAGGTCTCGAAGCTTGTATTTGTTCATGAGAGTCACGAACAAACTGAAAGCTTCTTCCTCTGGCATCTGTATATTGCTTAGCGTTGTGAAAACCCGTTGATGATGAGATACTTGCATTGAATAATAATGGCATGGCAATGAAGTTCATCCCTTGAGCGTAGCCAACAGCCTCATCGTACAAGGCATATGCTTTGCAGATTCCGAAGAGACCGTCCTGCAAGCCTGCCGCCATGAGGTACTTGGAGTAGCTGGTCCTAGCGCCTAGATCACGCTTGATGACCTTTTCAAGCTTTTGTATGGCAATCGTTTCCTGCTTTGTCCGCTCCTTCTTGTCAGCGCCCTGTTTGGCTTGTGCTTTCGTGTAGTCGTCCGCCTTCTCTGACGAGATGGATGGGGAAGGCAATGCAGCGTTCGTGCTTCCGTTGGTAGTGGCTGGGGTGGAACAATCAGAATGAACAGACGACGAAGACGAAGCGACAGACTCCTTCTCTTTGGCATCGCTGCTTGAGATGACGGGAGTCTTCCCCGCTGCCTGCTCCTTGTCGGTTCCACGAACAACCAGCTCCCGGTAGGTGTGTTCCAACTCTTCATTCTTGCTTTGCGATAGTACCTGCCAGATCACCCCGCGGATAGCTTGCGGGATACCGTTCGCAATGGCTCGGTTGAGCTCTTCGGCGCTCGTGCGGGCAACGGCAGCTGGTCCTTCGTTGACCACATTCTGCCAAAGATCCCAATCTACGGGTTCTGCGGTGTCGCCGGCCGGACCAGCAGCAAATCCTGAAGCGGTTCCAGGCGCCAGGCTCGGGTTCACTGTTGCTTGTCTGGCCAAGCTACCAGGTCTAGGACTAGTCGGACCGGAAGTGACGCCAGCAGCATGCTCACTGTCAGTCGCTGTCGGGCTCATTATTCCTAATCCGAGCCCAGCTCGTTCGGCATCCTCATCCAGCGTTATGCCGGCCTCCTCCCTCATCCTCAAAATTTTGAAGCGGTCGCGCAAAGTGCCAGTGCTTGCGCGCTTGGTCTGTCCATCTTCGTCGATGTTTCCCAGTGTCACGTCTGGATTGCTTCCGGTTGTGGCAAGGGAGGATGTGGTATTTCTCCGGTCGGCGGACAACAAGGGCGGTGACTCGGGCTGTTTCTTGCTGGATGTATTCCGTGAAAGCCATGAGAATGGACTTGTGAGCTTTCGTGTAGGTGCGGCGGGAGCGGGTAATGAGGCGTGCTTCTCCTTCTCTGCTGGAGGAGCTGGGGGAGGAGGGAACTTGACCGGAGACATCTTTCCAGAGAGGCCCTGTAGTCCGCTCCCCGAGTCTCGCGGAGGCAATTTCGGAAGGAGGTCGGGTGACTTTGCGCCTTCTGCCAAATGTCAGCTTGAGCCCTTCAACGACACAATCGGCAACAACGGCGCAGTTTGCAGAGTGAGGCAACATCGGGGTGTCGCGACCATGGCTCGTTTAGGAATGTTCGTGGAATGCACTGTAACGATGTGGCAGTACTTTCAAGCGTGGCAGATATTACCTTCTTCCAAAGAAACATCATCCATTGAGGTGACGGATATCCGGTGCGCCGTCAAAAGAGGCGATTTGGACTCTGCTGCATCGTCGTCCGTCTTCCCTAGCGTCTTCTCTGCGGTCTCGGGAGTGCCATTAGGCACTTCTTTCTCCGCCGGCTTCTCCTTCTTCTCGCCTTCTGCGCCGTCTGTTTTTGGGATCTCTGGCGCGGGCGAATCGGCTCGCGCGTCTTGTGCGGTGGAGGACGTCGAGGTGCGGCGACTCAGTAGTGATCGTGACCGTGAGCGATCGGCATGTGAGGTCGGGCGGGGGGTCATGTCGGGAGCATCTTGGAACTCCTCCTAGAAAATGGCATCAGAGAGATCCACAAGCAGGCCATAGAGCAGCTCTACACACCCCTTTGTCCGAGCTGTCGGGGCTCCCTGGCGGCGGCAGCGATGCTGTGGTTGTGGTTGTGTCGGGCATGGCGTGCAGCCGTTGAAGCTAAGACTACGGTATGTGGCGTCTTGTGCAGCGCTGAACAAGGCGGTGGTGGAGGTGTGGGAAAGGCGAGGTTGTGCAGCGTTTGGAAAATGTCGGAGAGAGGAGGTTTGTTAGGACTGAGGGCGGGTTGTCATTGAATACACTTGGATATGGGGCGGTCGGTGTCGGGGCAGAACAAATTGGTGAATAAGTCGAGGCCAGGTCCCTGCGCTAGGTGGCTAGGTAGAGTTTGTAGCCCGAGCCGAGGGAGGAGAAGCAGCCGCAGCCACAGAAGCAGAAGCAGAAGCAAAAGCAGAAGACGACGTGACGACTTGAACATCCACCCTGCTCTGTTTCATGCATTTGAAACAGCGGCTAGATAAGGCCATTGTTACTGGGCGAGACCGCTCCCTTCACCACCGCCACTAGATACATAGATTGTCTATACGACGCTCCCTGCACGCCGTTGTGCACTGATCTGCGCTTCAATTCTCCGCCTGTGAGAGATCGCGACATTCCACCCCTTTCACACTAGATACACTAGATACGGACAGTCGGACAGACGGACAGCCTGGCTATACCTGGCTATATCTACATACTGGGTAGATATCCATGTATACATACCCGATCTCCGTCATGTACATTGTATACATACACACATACACACACGCCCCATACTGCTCGACCGTCCCCCGATCTGACCTCATATCCCGCCCAACGCATGGAAAGCCGCGCTTGGCCACCGCTGCAAACCTGGAATTCATCTTGTAGATAGCTGCCGTTAAATAGCTGGTAGATACTCCGTACAATGAGTGGTAGGTGCTCGTCTCCCTGTGTCTTCATGCATTGCGCCATGCAATCAAACCCTCTGTACGGAGTATGCGGCTGCTTTTTCGCCATCACACCACAGAATCAACGACGCGGAGTCACCTCAGCTCCTTTTGCTCCCTCTCTACTACCCTATCATCACCTAATCGCCTCCTCGACATGCCCGAGTCAACGACCGATACGTGAGACGGACAACCAACTGTCATGCCCGCGGTGGCCGAGTGTCGTGTATGTGTCTGTGTGCATCTCCGCATCCCTGCAACTCTAGCCGGACTCCAACCACTACTTCGTATACGCCGAGGCTCGTGCACCAATCGTTCACCGTGCAAACCAAAATAGCGAGAAAAGTTTCCATCTGGGAAACAATTAATTACCATAAGCAGCTTCTTTCTATTTTCCGTCCTCAATACTGTTGTTCTTCCCCAATCTCGCCCCTTTCACAACTTCACTCTTCATCACCCCACGCCAGCCCCTTATACTTGTCCATCAGCATCGCCCTCAACTGTCCCTGATCCTCGGCCCACCCTGCTAATACCAGCGCCTTCTCAGCCCACTCCTTGCATTTACCATCGTCTTCCTGAATGTAGTAATCGACCGCACGGTTGAAGGTTGTGGTAGCAAGCCATTCGAGTTCAGTTGTAGGGTAATGGTTCGGCGCCTTGCCTTCATCATTAGCGAACCAGCACCCGAAGCCGTCTGTCATAAGGGGTGATGAAGATGGTGGTGGAGTGCATAATGCATTATACTGCCTCAGGGGGTTTAATGAGAATACTATATATGTATGGGAAACGACGCCAAAGAACCGCTTACCCCTTTTCGTGTTGCAGCTATATTGATGGCCTGTTCGACGCATTTTAGACTGATTTTTTCGTCAAAGGTAATGGCAAGCTGGAAAAGACAGCGGATCCATCGCGAGAGCTTCTCAACATCAATTCCTTTTTGCTTGTTCGATATGTTGATGATCTTCTGAAGTACAGACAGGAGCTCTACATCTACCGTTAGGCATTTGATGATTTGATGGATTCCCTCGGTCGAACCGACTTACTGGTCTGATATTTCTTGTCCAAGTTTGCCTTGACGATGCATGAGTGAATGACGAGTACCAGATCTGCAAGAGTTTCATAGTGCTGTGGATCCTCAAATTTGAAGCACTCCTCGAAGAGCTCATCCATCTGGTCCCATTGTTCAAGCTTGAGTGCAGCCTCAAGCTCCAACTTCACAACCTGAAAATGTTTCGCAATTATGTCCGACCGAGCAGACTCGCCAAGCTTGTCGATACTGTCGGCGGCGATATCTCGAAACGTTTTCCCGTAATTGCGAACTTCGAGGTAATATTGGAGCTTGGTATGTCAGACACTCTTCGCATACAAAATAATGAGAGGCGCAGTATTTACACAGTCTTGAACATTGTCCTCTGCTCGTGCTAGTGTAGTACTTGTGCAAGCGGCGAGGAAGTCACAAAACATTAGACGAAGTGAAAGATCAGCGTCAATTTGAGTTTCCACATGTTCTTTGAGAAGCTTGATGAACTGCGTTGTTATCAGTTGCGTGTAACTAAGCGAAGAAAGTTTGGGCGATCTATTAACCTCGATGCAAATATTTAGCAAGCGTAGCAGGTCTATTGGCTGCATCTCGGCGCAATATTTTATTGACCAATTGTACGCAGTCTTGGAGAACCAGTCAAATTCTGATGCTGTAAACTGATCCCGTGCAGGGTTGCTCGGTCTTCGACGTGACGCTTTCGCTTGCTTACAAGCTAACAATGGTCAGTATAGCTCAGACATGATGCTGCAGTACTTTACCCCCTTCAAGCACTTTGCAGATCTGTTTAAGAATGTCGTCATTAAGCTTATTGTCCATGACAAGATCTTTTCCTAGAAGCCTTGTTGTCATGCTATCGCGGATTAGGAAAGCTACACAGAGTCGAACAAGGTATTTACCGTAAGAGAGCCGGAAGGTGAACATCTGCAGGTGCGTTACAGTCGTACTTGTCGATTACCTTCTCCAAAGCTAATAGAGCGTATTTTCGATTCCCAGATGTCTGGGCCTCGAGAACGCAGGCGTACAATAGTGTGGCGTCCTTCGTAGACTGTCGACAGATGATATCCAGGCATTCTGCCACTGGAACAATCAGTATAGGAGCAGCATGCTAGGCTTTATACTTACAGAAGTCGGGCTCGCCGGAGTGGAGGCCAGATTTATACATGAGATAGCGTGTGATACGGTCGTTGCGTCCAGTTTCGGGCATATTGGAAAAGACTTGTTGCACGGTTGCATGGTCGTGTCGTGCCAGGGCGCAAAGGATTAATTTCCTACAAGAAGTCAGTGTCGAACCACGTCTATGATTTCTCTAGATATACCTTGCGATCTTCGACTTATTTACATCGCCAGCCTTGTCAAAAACGGAATGGAGACATAGCCAGCACCACTTCTCGGCAACTGCGTAATCTGCTTGGCTGCACAAAGCCTCGACACGCTTCCATAATAACTACCCTGAAGTGTTACTATACACTTTCGATCTTAGAGGGGCACTTACTGTCTGTGCGGCGTGTGTTGCTTGAGCTGCGAGAGGAGCTTTCATATGTCGCGCTATAGTATCGAAAAGATCCCGTAGTTGCTCAAGAGCATCATCCAAAACAGAGCTACCGCCACAAACCCATATTCTTGTAATGAGAGCCTTTTCAATCCACGGTTCTTTCTCTTCCCGAAACAAACGTGCCTCGATGAAATCATCGATAAGCCTGCATGCTGCCCGGCCGTCATGGTCCTTGAGCTTATGTATGTAATGCATGATTCTATCATCAATTGTCAGCCAAGCACCATGGTTAAGGATTGTAATCACATACGTCCTGAAGTTCCTCTCGTTAAGGATGGTTGTACGGATCAGCCGATGAATGACTGTGTAGAACTTCGTTGGATCAATTTTATCGTCTACCGAGAGTAACTCAAGCTTGAGCAGCGAAACTGCCATCTTTTCTTCATAGTCCTTTGAAAGGTCAGTTGGTACAACTCAACGAACGAATCAAACTCACGGTTTCCAGTATATTGACCATGTTCCAAGCCCTAGCTTTTGACTCGTCGCTCTTCAACTTCATATAACCTCGCGCTAGCCTCTGTTAGCAAAGACTTCAAGCAACGCTGGATTAAAAACTACCTATACTCAACATGATACTTAGTCGTAACTCGCCAGCTTCGACACTTAGCAATTCGAGGTCATGCTCGCTAAATACATCATGAGCTCGCTCCAGCCACCGAATACCCAACTCGTAATTGCTTTTTTCTAGCAGGTCTTTTCCCATCTCGTAGAGCAAGTCGGCAAGGCTCTCAGCGGCGGGGGGAGTGAGCGCACCAGTCAGCTGCTTGCACTTAGTGAACAAGTGTTCCGCCGTGTCCATTCGGTTCTGACGCCACGCCTATTCGCAAAGTTAGTCTAACATATAAATGACCTCAATTCTCAACAGTGAACAGTGAATATGGAGACAGATCCATAGACTCACCAGCGCTGTTCTCACAGCAAAGTACTCGACGCGCAACCGCTCGCCTATTTCGGCCTCTGTATCCTGTTTGTCAACCGTCCCCTCACTGAGAGCCTCCTGATGCTCCGCAGCCCGCTCAAGCACCTTTGTGGCAATAGTCGTCTCATTGTCTTCAATACACACTTTGGCAGCTTTCAGCGCAACCTTCAACACGCGGATGCACGATTCGCGATCTCGGGTTTTTGCAGATTGTCCACTACCCGAGTCGAGCAGAAAGAACGAAAAGACACGTAGTAGACACAAGGTACGATTCTGCAACGAAACCTCGTCTTTTTTCTTGTTGTCTACCTGGTCTTGCCGTCGCAAACGGGTCGAAAGATTCCATAGTTCGGTCCCGATACGGTCAAGTTCATTGCGCTTCGCAGTTACTGCAGACGAAGGTTGTAGAGGCAGACCGTTTACCTGAGCCTCGAGATCGTGGATCAGAGTTGCATCACGTGTTGATACAAAGCGCTTCATGAGACCTGAAGCAAAAGCTATGATGTGTGAGTGGCGATGAGGGAAGGCGCAGAGGGTGAAGCATACTGAGGACAGCCTTCAGCTTCTTTTCGCGCTCGACTTTCGCTGCAGAATGAGGAGGCGCCATCGTAGGAACTGACGAGAGTGAGATTAAGAGAGCGACAAGAGGAGTAGAGGAATCGTGAGAGTCGAGCTGAAGGCTAATGGGTTCGTTTATCGCGACTGCCTCGGGGAGTGGTTATCTATTGTCTGGGAAGTGGAAGGAGTCCCCCACGTTATCAACATCGACCAACATAGGAAATAGCGAGAACATGGATAGAACATTGACACAAAGTAACGAGCTCAGAAATTGGTATTGACGCTCGAAGGTAGTTTCACAAAAGTCTAGATGAAGGCTTGGAAGTGAAGAAAATAAGTGTTTGGCCAGCTTACCAAACCACGCAACGCAAGGTTGCTACTCAATTAATACGGTATCTTCTGGTGGCTCTATAACCGCACTCCACCAGCCCAAAACATGACATCGCATTATCCACCCATCGCACGTTGCGTACAAGTACAGATGTCATATGTATGTATAGAAGTATGTAGCTCTTCCAATCGTGCAACTACCATGCATCCCAGGAAGTTAGGGTGCGGTCGTCGTTGATGAGGGTGGAGGGCTAGGAGCCAGGATGGGCAAAAAGTTACCAACAATCAATGCAGGGCTAAACCTTATTAATATTTCAAATCCTCCGCGTTAGGCTGCATGGAAACTTACATATCGTACTTGTCACGCTTAACCGTGAAGGAGAAACAACATCGAATCTCGGGGTCTGTGGAGTTTGGGTCCATGTTCTTTAGTGAGCAACTGGTGAGGATAGCCTTTTGCGAATTGTCGAAGGCAATGGCACCAAACTTCTCCCAGTACGAAACCAATGATGTCTCGGCAAGTATTTCGTGGAGGGCGACATTACCCTACATGGCGTCAGCATACATCGCAGTGAGAACATACAAAACACTCACATCCCGCAATTTGGACATGGGTACATGAATCAAGCGTGCCATCTCCTTGTTTCCCCGATATATCTCACCTGTCCTCCGCCAACAGCATGCCGGAATGGCCATGCTAGCAAAGACGCGATCATACTCCATCAGACTTTTGTCGAACCACATCTCAACGCGCACGAGCTCCATGTCTGTCAGCCTTTGGGCTCGCTCGCGGAATTTCGGCCGGAACCTGTCCAGTTGCCGTAATATCCGCATGCGCGAGACCTGGTGTAGATTCTGCTCCATATACTGACTCAGTCGAGCGTAGCCCCTAACATAATTGAACGGCTTCAGCAACCCGGCATCCATCTTAGCTTTCAGCAGCTTGTTCATTCGCTCTTCGGGACTATCTGAGCCTGCAGGGTCTGCTGCTGTCTTGAAATACTTCTCTCGGGCTTTTTCCAAGGGCAAAGCGGTCGAGGGCCGTGTTATGGAGCTGTTAGCGGCAGCCTGGGCGGGCGGTGGCAGCAGTTGCGCACTATTAGACGCGTTAGGGTTAAAGAGGGTGTTGCTGGTAAGGGTACCACCCATTGGGTTCAGTAACGATGCATCGGAGAGGAGTTGGTGGAAGTCCCCACTACCATAGAAGCCGTTGTCATCCATGAGGTTGTTGTTCAGGAAGTCGTTGAGTAGATTATACTCGTTGGAGACTTCGGAGGTGCTGAACATATAGGAAGGCTCAAACTGATGCATGTCTCTGGTGCTATTCTGAGAAGAAGACATCCAGTCATTGTAGCTCAAAACTTCACGATGATTTCAGTATGTGTTGCGCTCAGCAGCGTGTAACTTACGAGATGGACTTTGAGAGGTCAGTGAGGGCAACTGTGACGCAGATGCGGGCGTGGGGTGGGCGATCGCTGGTGCGTTGGCACCTCTGTTTGGAGGCAGAGAAGGTGGCGCAAGGTTCAGCCCTGCATCCGAAGCCGTGGGCTGTTGGCTGAGAGGGTTGACAGCGGCGGCAGTGGATGTCGTCTCATGCTGAGAGCTGTCACCGTCGCCATTGGCGTTCTCCGACTCGGATTTGGACCTTTTGACGCTCTCTCTCGGCTCGTCATGGCACAGATGTCCAATATTTCGCTTGATACACCGCGTACAAGGCCGTTCCTGCGTGGCAAGGACCAGATTAGCGTGGAGACAATATATAGGGCCAAGCTCGCCGCACTTACGAGATCGCATGTCATGTGCTGATTGGGAACCGGTTAGCATACTCTATCAAATGGCTCGGATGCAGCAACATGGAATCGAAAAAAAGGTCGCAAGGGCTTGCGGCTCACCGAACGTCTGCAGTAGATGCAGGCTGGACATAAAGGTCAAGGTTAGCACAGCCATTGACGCTATTGGAGGAACACGGCATGATGTGCCTTACCATGATTGACCTTTCGACGCTTCTTTGGGGGACTTTTGGCCGCATCGGACCCGGACGCAGACGGGCCCTTCTCTTTCGTTGGGGTACTGCTCTTGGACTTTGAAGCTATGCATCTGTCGGCGTCCTTGCCCTGGTCCACAGCTTTGCATACTGGCATAGCGGCAGCAGAGCCATTGGAATTACCTGTCTCACTCGGCATCAACGACGGCCTATGCGCGGGTTTCAGCGCTGGAGGGCGCTTCTCGGAAGGGAGCCCGCAGGCTGCGATGCAGTTCTCCGGCTGGCTGGCTGTCACGGATGGGGACACGACGGGGGGGGGAAGAGAAAAAAAGAATGTTCAAGCACGTTCAGCAGTGGCACAAAAGACTCTGCAGTCAGCAACAGGTGAGAAGACTCGGTGGAGGCAAAAGGAGCGCAAAGTCTCAGCAAGCACGCGATGTTGGCATGACGGCACAGAGGTGAACATGAAGTTCACGGGCTAACTAGACGTTAGCCGAGGATTTTGCGGGGCATCGCAGCGCATTCCTTCGCGCGGCTTTGGACGGCGGAGAGACCAAAACTGGCACGCTGGCGTGGCTGGAATCTGCCGCCTTGTGCTGCTTCTGCTGCTCTGTGTCTGCTTGCGCTGCGCTGCTCCACTCCACTCGGCCCTCGCCCCCCTTAACGTTCGCTAGAGACCGACGGCTTGCTGGGCACTGCAGGCCTCACAGTCGGAACATGGTAATGGCAGACGTTTCCGCTGCGCCGAGAGAATACGTAGTATTACCTCCGTCAAAGATGCCTTATTACAGCCGGTGTCAGTGGTCGTCGCGGGCCTAGCCCTGCATCCCAAGAACCATGCTTTCGGGACTTGAGATGCTATATTCGGCAGACGTATTGCATTTGGATCTGGATACACACCGCCACCGCAGTTCTTCGTCAGTCCACACAGGCCTATCATCATTCCGTCGCCCGCCCAGCTATCCCCAGGTCCCCCGTGTCGACACACCGCCTCAAAATATTGGATTTGCGTCACCTCCACAGAACCGTGGACGAACACCTTCCCCTGCTGTATTCCATGCATCAACTCACGTATCGAGATGTGCGTGTCCATTGAAATAGAACCGAACTACACCGGCCTCCAATACTTCAGAACGCAGCGTACTGCATAGCACTGGTGTGTCTGAACAGCACGTCGTCCAATGCACTCCCAGCAGATACCATTGCCTCACCAATACCCATGACTTGTTCATGATTCCCCTGCATGTTCTCTAAACTGCGTCGGAGTTGCTCGAGTAGAGGCACGAGCTCGGGATCTGGAGAGTCAAAATCCGCCAGTGATGCGTCTTCGGCTTTGGACTTCAGGCCAATGTCATCAGGCCCATCTCCCTCCATTTCGTCGTCCTCTAGAGCCTTTAAAAGAGGATGTAGCTGCAGAATGTTAGCTGCATAGTCGGCCTGTTCAAAAATAAAATGCTGCCTACTCGTCCACTCTTTTCCTGGTGCTTCCACTCGGCCCTCCACTTCTTCACGTTCTTTTTCAAACGGTCCAAGTTCTCCTGGTCATCCTCAAGCAAGTGCTGAGCCACCTTGGCCTGCTCCTTGAGTAGCTGCTTTGAATGGCGTTCGGTCGTGACCTCTCGGGAGACCTGTGTCCAGTGCTCGGTAAGCTTATCCATATTGAAATGAATATCTTTAGCTTGAGGTGGGACGCGCGATGCGGACAGCTGGCGCCCCAGCCTCCGAACAAGCCTGTTGAGAGTGTCGTCGGCAAGTATGGCTCTGCGCTCGTCGCGCTGCGTATTAACAATGTCGTTTTTTGCGTCCCTGAGCATTTCGACCATCTGCTCCAAAATCTGCGGTGAAACCTGTGGCCATGTGTCTATCTTCTCCTGCGCAATTCTTCTTGTGCGCGGTGCCAACTGCACGTACTTGTGTGTCTGCGTCTGCGTCTGCTCCGTGGCAATTTCGTCGGGTTCGTCGTTGGCATCGTGATTGCGACTCCCAGAGGGTCTACCACGCTTCCTAGCCGGCCGCGGTGCTTCAACGCTCTCCTGTGGTTTCGAGGTGCGCTTTGGTCTAGTCTTTTCTTTCGGTGGTGCTGTCTTTTGAGCTTGCTTCTTGGGGCCTGGCGGCCGCCCCCGCCGCTTCACGACCGTATTGCGACCCGAACGCGTCGGTGCCTTCAAAGACATCAGTAACGAACCGATTCTGAGTGAGTTCAATACCTACCATCACATTGTTGTCGTTGTATCGCAAGGTCAACAGTGAGGTCACTCTTGACGCGAACCATTCACGCGATGCCTCCTAACCTAATCTAGTTAGTTGAAAGGCGCACAATGCACGTGCTAGCCACCCACTTACCAGTGATGCTTACTCCATATCCTCACCATCACCGCTTTAAGGTTTAAGTTATCTTTTTTAATCTATCCTAGCACTTCCATCATCCTAGAAATAGGTTCCAAAGCTACTCCGTATTCGCCGTCATTTCTTAGACAGACTACCACGTCACGACTCCTTGCACGTGACCTACCCTTCTTGACAAAGTGTAGTCGTCATACTATTCGAGCAAAACTGCCGTCCAACTCTCAGCCGCCAACAAAGATGCAATGATGAACATGAATCTAGAATAATTGGCGTGAAATTATATGGGTCGACTATGTGTGAAGCCGAAGTAGAAGCAGACTAAGAGTATAACTAATTACCCAATCCCCTCCCAACTCATACCAGAGTAATATACTGCCCAACCGCCTTGCCCGTCGTATACGCCGCTCCCAAAACCAGCGCTTTGTCCCCAACAATCGAAATCCCGCCCCAAGCCGCATCCCGAAGCACAGTCGTGGGTCCACTCCAAGTCCTTCCATCATCCGTGCTAATGATGACAACCATATCTGTTCCAGGCTTCCCATGAGGGTACCCATCGCTGGCAGCGGCATCCTTGTTCGTCATGAAGCTGGTGATCAATGTGTTCCCCAGGCTTACGATGCCTGGACCGCCGGCTTGCCGTCCCTTGGTAGTGGTCTCGGGGTTGAAAATGATGCGTCTGTTTCCCCAAGTCTTGCCGCCGTCCGTGGAGTTCACGGTCCAGATCTTCATAGGCCCGACTTCGTTCGTCTCGAAGGCCATGAGTAGATTGTCGTTCGTGGAGTCGAGTGCTACAATGTTCTAGAGATGAACAAGTCAGTAAACAATTCTCGGATTTCACCCTCAACACGAGCATCACTTACGGCCATTCCATCCCTCACGTCCTCAGCACCTCCGGTCATCGTAAGAATAGGGCCCCATGTCTTGCCATTGTCATCCGAAACCTTCTTGACCGTGTCTTGATTCGACGAAGTAATTTCGTGTGCCCAGTACGCCTCCAACTTGTCCCCGACATGCCTCAAAAACGGCTCCCAATCACCATGGACCCCTGGCCTTGGGAAATCATGGTTCATATAGCTCACGTACTCCCACGTCTTCCCGCCATCATGACTAATACTCAGCTCAATGTTGTATTCCAAGAAATTTCTTTGGGGATCTTGGTAATGACGACGGTACGCACAAAACACCTCGCCAGCAGGGCCGTTGGGTTTCTGGTACAGGAAGGCGTTATTGATATCGACGATTTTCCCGGGCGGGTTGGCTTCATGTCGCACGACGTATTCTTCGCTCCAGGTTTTTCCTAGGTCTGTACTGTGCCGGACAACGATGCTATTGGCTTTTCCATAAGAGGCGAGCAGGGTGCCGTCGTGACGGGCGATTGCGCGAGGGTAGCCTCCAGATCCAATGGTAATCGGGCCGCCGTCGAGTTTTACTGATATTGCGGACGCAGTGGAGAACAAAGCTACTGCAGACGCGAAAAGATGTTGACAACGCATAGTGACTGTCGCGGGACAATGTATCCCGAAGAAACAAATCAGAAGAAGAGACGCGAAGAGATAGTGATTGGAAATATACTAAACACCAAACCCATGCCTTGACCATGTCGTTGCTCCTTATATAGAATTCTCGCAGATAGTCACGATCGTCTTGTCTGAGAACAGACGCTATATCTGGACTTAATCACCGTAGATGCGCTTACCTCGCTTCCACAAGGGTCGCAGCACTACTTGCAAGTAGGAAATGCATGCAAGTCGTATTATGCTATCTACTATAGGTCGTGCCACTTTTACTTACTGGATATGGCGCCGTGGCTAAGGTCCGCTCGCCCACTGACCCCCTTGCATAGATACTCCGCCCCCCCTCCTCCCAACCCTGGCCCAAGAACATGTACATAAACGGATATATCATCGGACTTGGTACAATACAAAGGAGGCAACAGTTTCACAAGTGATTGATGAGGAATAATGCATGACGAATGGAATCGTATATATCACACTTTCCCAAGAGAAGAAAGTTCTTCTGTAACCAACTAGACCAGTAACCTACAGGTACTGCGTACGTTATCTACCATTCTTGATCGTGCCACCTGGTACTCTGTATAAAGCTTTCCGAATTTAGCCTTTAAAGGTTTTTCTGCGTATTAGCTTCCAAATCCTTGGCTTCGAAAGAGTCTCCTGCAAAGCCCCATTGCATCCGGAAATCAAATCAAATTTTCCTGACCACGATTTACCCAATCGAGAACACGCGAGTAAAATGTAAGCGACAAACGGTTGAAAGAACGCCACGATCCTCCCAATTCGCACTGCCCCCTGTTACCTTCCATAGAATGCTCGCAGCTCATTGGTACTCAGACGACTGTTTTCTTAAATATAACCCCGGGAGTGGGTGCAGTCCGTTCACAAATCCCCTGGTATCTAGATACCCCACCACCTCACGTTTTCACCGTCAAAGTCTTTCCCCTTCCCGATCAAGATCCACACTTCCACACTCCTCGGCATCGAACCACTCCTCATCGCCTCCATCATCACTTGTCCTCTTCTCCAAAATATCACAAGCAGCACGAGCCGCCATAGTCTCCGCATTCAGCCTCTTCAATCCTTCTACCACTTCACCTACCTTCTCCTCTCCGACCATGACCTGCACCTTATAAGCCCTGGCCGCACTGCCCTTCTCTTTGCCATCCTTCGATTCCTCGACATCGTCCTTGATCCTTAGGTACTGCACTGATCGCTCAACAGCAAGATGTCCCAATCGTTCCTTAGGATGTAAACAATCCACCCCATCCCTCAAAATCCTCTCCAAAGCATCCAAAATACCCAGCCCTTCGACAAAGACTTCGCAAGCCGCAATATCACCACAGCTATCAACGTAAATGGCCCCAATTACCGACTCCACAATGTCGGACAAGAATTTCGGCGCATCCGTCAAAGCAAGTAAATGCCACGGAAACCTCTTTTCATTCTTCAAATCGTGGAGTATGATTTCTCGAGCTGCTTGATGCTGCCGAATTGCGAGGTCGCGAGAGCCCTGAAGGGAGTAGCTTCCCGCGCGAAGGAACTGCCAGAGACATCTAGAGTATTCCTGTTCCTGCATAGTCGATGGATCTGTGCGTTCTTCCACCATGGTAGTCTCAAACATCCTGAAAGTTAGGAAAGCGGCGTTTGCCATGGCAGTGCGGATTCCGTGCATCGTTTGATGGCTGAGTTCGGGAGTGTGGGCGTAGAGACGCTTGACTATAATGTAGTCTAAGATGGCATCGCCTAGAAACTCGAGACGCTCGTAGGAACAATTCGCGAGGGGACCGGTGTACGAGGCGTGTGTGAGGGCTTCGAGAAGAATCATCTTCTTGGTGAATGTATAACCGATGAGTGTTTCTAAGCTAGAGAGGTTCGTGATTCTCACGTCTGCGGGTGAGGCTTCGAATAGCTTGGTGTTGGCTTCGGGAACGGGCGTCCATTTCTCTGCTGGGAGGAGTGTTTGGATGCAAATGAAAGCGGTCGAAAAGCCACCGGCTAGGTATGAAACGCCGATGAGGGATTCGATCACGTCGGCGAGAATCTTTGAGGAAAGCATGCGTTTCTCTTCTGTGGGTTTGGAACTGAGGATATCGCCAGAATAACGAGGTGTCCATTTTGCGCCAGTGAATCGTCTGGTGATGATGAACTTGTCGAGCCCAATGGCCATAGTAGACCGAGCAGCGAACCCATTCGAAACAATTTTCCCTTTCTTTCCTGTTAGGAAACTCTCCGGCCAATTGAGATTGTCGGCCATCAAATGGACGCTGGCTATGTATTTGAGTATACAGTCGCCAAGGAACTCTAGCCTAGGTCTTTATTAGCATTGATTCCACACCAGGCGCCTGTGGTATTTGCGCAAAAGCTGTCTCACGGAGGCCCAGCTTACCGTTGATAATTGCTATCCTCTCCAGTTACTGATGCAGTCATAGCCTGTAGTATCATCGGAAGTTGCGTCGGTGGAAGCGAAAGCGGAGCGAGAAGAGTAGTACCAAGTGTCTCCGCGATCATCTGTGTTTCGTAGCGATACATGATCGATGGCATGAGTAGCGCAAAGATTGCATACGTGGTAGGCAGGTTCTCCACTATACACTTCGATACGTCGAGGTTCTCAACCCTAGTGTAGGCATCATTCCTGTCGTTGTGTCTCTCAAGTATGTGAAGAAAGTCTCGTCGTTTGGGGAACCGGATAGCTTGCACACACGATTCTGGTATGGTACACGACTCGGAGGGGAGCTGAAGGATGCCTTGAGGCATAAATCTCCGCAGGTCTCCTTCCATAGATACTAGACCCCAGTTTGATGTATCAGTTTTGCCCTGTTGAAGAAGCTCAGAAGCGGGCTTGTTCCCGAGGATGGAGGTATGCCACGCCCGCAGTTTTTCGTAACTCCACATGTAATTCGATGAATCACTGGGGATGACTAGCCATTCAAAGTCATGGCGGTCTTCTTGCATTCGTGGAGAGAACACAGATTGAAGTATTTTCTGGGTAATTGCCTGCATCAACTCTAATTCTTCCGCTGTGAGACTCGCGCTGGGTAGCCAGGAGTGGTGCACTGAATACTGTTTTGTCGAGTTCCAGTGGAGTGTGAGTTGCGGGGTTTGCGGCATAGCAATTGGTGTCAATAGCACCATGAAAACCGGCTCCCCCCCTAGCCTTTCGAGCTTTAGGAGTGTTTGATGCAAGTAATGTAGATGTTCTTGCTGATTTGCAGTGGCCACATTCCAAGGATCGAGAACTGCAGACACATCGACGAGTGATGGTGTATTGTCAGCAATGTGAAATTCTGAACCCTCATCATTTTTCTGTCGAAAAGGAAGTAAGTTGTCGTTGATGAGCCCTGCCTTGTGAAGAGCTACATACGCTTGGAAAGCAGCATCTTTCCTAGCCATCCGTTCTGTCCGCCAGCTCTCAAGACCCCTTGCAGTCCTTACAGCAGGTATGACAGAAAGAGGAAGTATGACCTTTGCTATCAGACCACCGTGTTCTTGCTCTTCGAAGTCGAATTGCGGCCTAGAGTCCACATACGCGCTCGGATGGAGGATAGCACAGAAATGATGGAGATGTGGCAATGCGTTATCGAGAGTGAGGCATGCACTACTATCGTTAGTTGAGAATATTTAAGCTCGACAAAGTATTACAACAAACTTCTGGAACTGCGTTCTCGAAGTGGAAATATGAAGCGAGAATGTTCTTCTCTGCAAACACTTACCCTGTGCTTGGAATACGGTAATAGCGCTCACCATCTTCTTCCAAATCTTCGTTTTGCTGCGCCAGCTCAACTTTTCTCTTATCGTCAAGATACGCTTTCTTCATTTCTTTTTCGAGCGATTCCCAAGACTCCGGAGATCTTGATGTTCCTCCTTGAGGTATAAAAATGAAGTACTTCGACTCTTGCTTCCTAGCTCTCCCTCGACGCTGTATGAAAGACTTGAGGTTCTTTGGTTGCTCGAAGCATATCACAAGATGGCAGCTCGAAACATCAATGCCCTCTTCCAGAACGCTGGTTGCGAGTATAAGATTAGTCTCACCTGCACGGAACTTTTCCAGTGTCTCTTGTTGATTGAGTGGCTCCGCAAGGTTTGCAATGTTTGCTTTGCGCTTTGACGACTGTGACGATCCAACAAACGTACCAACGTTGAACTTGCCTCGGACTCTTAGGTGAATGGACAAGATCTCCGATAACGCAGCAACCCAAACTCTCTGTTCAATGAACACTATACCAGTCATATCTGGGCCGGTCTCGGCCAAAAGCACGTCAACCAAAGACTCCACCTTTGGTGATAAGTCTCGAAGAATATCATCCGGATATTGGCGCTCTTGTGAGAGTGGAAGTCGTTTGATTATCTTAGCAACTTGTATATGAGGTCAGGAAAGCTCACCAAGAGAAGAGTAGCAAGATTCTAAGCGAAAAGTGATACTACTTACGGTGTGCTCTCTCGTCGTGGCTCCACTCCAACAGTTGCTGTTCCGAGCCCTGCATCATGTTTTCGAATGAATTGATGCATTGATAGAGATACCATTCTGCAGTAGAAGAACCAAGCTCTACGGCCATGTCTCTGGATTTGTTGAACAGGGTTTTTAGTTGCTGATAGCAATAAGTGTTTTGGCTTTGGAAAACTTCATTCAGTTGTTTCATCACATCATAACCTTCGCGTTGCCTAGAAAGCAAGCCGGTCACGTATGGATCGGCACTCAGATCGTATTCCATGAACTCTTTCTCGAGACAACTGAGTATCGAAGGAAATAGTGCCATGGAGACGGAGTAGTTGACTTTGAGAAGCTTTGGTCTGTGCACAAACCGAAGTAGGTCTGAACGATTCGTCTTCGGCGTGACCGCAGTTGCGTTCATGTTTCGTTCTATTTCCCTAACTTTGTCAGCTTGGGCCTTTCCTTATGAAGGGCTTGCTAACTGAAGATCGCTACCGCTTGCCTTCGCCCTTTGAACAGGACTTGCACTCAGACCTAAGATCCTAGGAAGCTGCTTGTTGACGTCATTGTGTATGTCGGGAATATAGAATTGGGCGAGAATCCTATTTGCGGGGTGATTTCGAGTACAGTGGTGTGCTTCGTCGAATATCAGAAGTGACAGCTTGCTCATCTTCACGAAACCGTGTGTTAGTGCGTCCAATAAGACTTGGTGTGTTGATAGCACGATGCGAACATTATGAAGGACTGCGTCCCATGTGCTCTGGTCTGTCCAGTTTTCGACGTCATCTCTTCCTGATAGTACTTGAAGCCCATATCCAGGAAGATTTGACGCGAAGGCTTTGGATTGCTGTTCGCACAAGGCAACCGTTGGTGTGAGAAACCATACGAGCTATGATACAGTGAGTGAAGGTAGAGAGACAACACGTAAAAGGGAAGGATACATACTTTATTAAGATCACAGATTTCTAGTTCTGCAGCTGTACGAGCAAGAGCTCTAAGTATCGTCAGATGTAGCCACTCTAAATTCTGGAGTGTAATAGTACATGTGAGTCTTCCCGCTACCGGTATCTAGTGTAGATTAAATTAGCTTAGTTTCTAACGTACGCAGAAAGCTATAGTTGTTTGAGAAGGGAGAAGCTAGTATAGAAAACATTCAGACTTCAAACTGATAGCTTACCCATTGCCACAATAATGTTCGACTCCAAAGACTGCTCCACCATCTCAGCCTGATATGAACGAAGGCGGAAACGAGAAGGTTCATTTTCCTGTTTCACATCCAGGTATTTGCCATAGCTGGCGCTTGGATCCAGATTCATAATAAATGCTATACTCCAGAGATATGAGGTTGTTGAGTGAGTGGGCTGGCGTAGGTGGAAGACGCATGCAAGGGAAGACTGCTTGGGTCACGCTAAACCAAATCAGGTAAATACGATACTGCACATTCGCCTGCAGAGGTGAAGGTCGTTAGGATACCAAACAAGGAACAGAACTAACTAAGAAGATAGAAGATTTTATCACAATGCATGGTCAATCAAGGAGCTGAATTAGATGCCATCATATTCTTGTTGATCAAACGCCAGGCTAGCGTGCGTTCAGGTCAAGAATGAACGTTGGTCATCGGTCTATCATTACATGCATGACTGAGATGGCGTTTTCTCCCACATTTCCATTCACCCACTACAAGTTAGTAAGATAGTCCTCCACTTCTTGCGGGCTGAGTGTCCTGAAACGGGGGCCTTGAGCACCCTCCACACCCTCAAAGCCGAGTAACCGGTCTTCAGGCGGGCCAACAATACCGATCTCCACAGTATCGCCGTTCATCTCGCCTTCTATCGTCTCCTTTAGTGTGAGCAGAGCAATGTGAATGGCATCCTCCAGCTCCAGGCCCTCAGTGTACCTCTTCTCTAGGAACGTCTTCGCGCTCGTCGCACTTTTGCCGATCGCCGTCGCCTTCCATGGGAAATAGCTGCCACTCGGGTCGACCTGGTACAAACTCGGGCCACCTTTCAGGATGCCGCCAGTCTTGCCGCTTATCTTTTTCTTCTCCAGATCATCCTCGTCGCTCGGTTTTGCCTCCGCCTCTGCGTTCTCCGGCTCGATTCCATCGTCCCACCCCGCAATCAGCAAACTGACACCATACGGACGAACACCGCCTGATTGTGTAGCTTCCTGCATGACTCGCGCCACATCCTGCACCAATATCCTCGTAGGCGGGTACTCATTGTAAATGCGCTTGTAACCGGTATGTGAAACTTTGCGCGCCTTGTCGACAAGTACACGGTAGTCCGGGCCCATGCCAGAGTACACCATACCAATGTTTGGGGTTATGAGGCTGACTTTCGATGACGACGATGAATCGATGAGGGGCGATGACGACTTCTTCTCGGTAGCAAGGACGATGCCATTGGTAGCTACATATGCATATGGTTAAATACAGAATGGTGGGCGGGGCACTGGAAACATACCCTTGATTCCTAGGGCGGTGACACCTTGGTTGACGGCGTTCAAAGCGTACTCTGGGATGCTGTCAGCGGCTATTTGGCAGATCGAAGCGCTCCAAGCCATTTAAAGGAAGCCTATGTGTACCTATTTGTACCAGCTTCCCGCTGCGAATGTGTTAGTGAGAACCTTCATATGTTGTTGGATATACGCACCTGGGTGAGAAGGTCGTTAGCGAGAACGAGTATCGATCAGCCATGGTGGAAATATAATCGTCAAGACGACTACTCGAGGAGGGACTATATTACTGCGACTGGAAGGGTACAAGGCGGCAGGAGAGTGGTGAGGGCGGTAGGTAATGAAGCTGGAGCTCGAATTAGGCAAGCTCTCGTACGCGGCATGCCAAGCCGCGAGTCCTTACATAATCTTAAAGCTTTGGCCATCCCAAGTCGATTTCATGCGCTGATTCCACCGACTTCTCCGACTTCCATTCTCTTCATCACTCATATTTCACGAACCAGCCACCGTGGCCTTCACAGTTACTGCAGCCTAGAAGGGTAGAGCGATTGAATGCCTGGCTATGGGTAAGCAGCCGGATGTCGCTCTTGCAAGGTCATTCGTCTTTTAAGAACCCTCCTATCATGCGTCCACTCCAGTAAGATTTATATTAAACCTCGTCGTACTTTGGGATACTTTAGCACTACGAGCCAACATTGCTACTACTGCAAAGTTTCTGGCACTCTATTCGTCAATCTAGACAATTCACAGGCGCTCTCGTAACGTTCCGAAGCTCTCCACCTTTGCCGTTTCAGCTACAATGTCTGCTGCAACTGAGTCCAATGCCGCGCCAGACTGGCAATGGCCCGATGACGTACCAAAGGAGGAGCCATCAGATAGCAGTGCCTCGTTCGGACAAAGTGCGCCACACGCTACCTCTACTACAGACGATACTTCCAAGGAAGCAGTTATTAAAGAAGAGCCCGTTGACGAAGAACCTTCGTCTACAGAACCCCCCCAGGCAGAGCAGGGCTCGTCATCATCGAGACGCAAACACTGGCCTCCGCGACAATGCCGCATCTGCCTCGAGACCGTCAACCCTACCTTTGACATTCCTTCAGAACATCTGCCCGACTACTTCCAATCGGCTCCCAGCGTCAAGTATGAAGATGAGAGCGGGCGCCTGATACGGCCGTGCTTGTGCAAGGGGTCGTCGAAGTACGTCCACGAGGCTTGTTTGCAAGAATGGCGGCATGCAGACCCCAGCTATGGACGCCGGAACTATTTCCAATGTCCAACTTGCGGTTTCAAGTACCAACTCGCACGCCTGAAAACCGGGAGGCTCATCGCTAGTATTTGTAAGTTAATGACATTTTTTCGAACGAGATTTTTATCCGAATCTCGAGATGGAATTACACGTCGAACAGTTTTGCTGACGAGCAGCAATAGCCACGCAAATTATCTTGACCATCACGATTCTGATCACAGTCATTTTCATCTTAGGATTTATAGCGGACCCTATCATCAACTTGTATTTTGATCCATGGGGAACGTTGATGCCGTGGTCTTCGTCAGACTATTATTATGATGAGGATGACGAAGCGACCACCTGGTATGAGCATTTTGCAAAGGGAACTGTTTCAATGGGTGTCCTAGGTTTGTTGAAGGTGCTGGTCGCAAATCCCTACATCCGATTTGGCGCCGGTAGAACTAGAACTAGGAATACTGGGCGCGATCGCTACGAGCAGGTAAATTGGATCGTGATATTGATCGGTGTAGGCACATTTCTCATTGTGAGTTCACATCCTAAATACAGGGCGTTGCCAAATGACAGGCAAAGGTTTATCGAATTCATGCTGACAATCTCTAGGCCATCTACAAAGGCACTCGAGTATTGAGTCGTCGTATGCTTGAGAAGGCTGGTGAGCGAGTCGTAGACGTCCAAGGCGATGACGACGGTGATGAAGACGATTAGCTTTGTGCTTGTTGGTCTATCAATCAACACGACTTTTATTGCCCTCACTTCCTAGGACCTCTTCGTATTCACCCTGCCCCTTCTTCAAGTCCGCACATCATTAAGCTGCATCGGTTCTCTGCCCCGTACCGTTACAGTTAGTCTACGTGCGAAGAGCAAAGCTGCATACGAATCCCCAGAGCCGACTTTCACGTTTTGTGTGGTCTCCCTGGGCCGTGTTGCTATCGCCTTCTAGCACTATCAATGGACCGGCCCTCAAGTGCTGCTTTCCGAGCATGCCACTAGGCCTGCGCCGCGATCTTGCTTCTGGTACATCTTTATGCGAAAGTTGTTCACGTCCCTGCTCTAGTAACTATCTGAACAGTTGGCTTGACTTCGCATCCACGTCATCCTACTCCACAACACACCCTCGCTCTCAGTAGCACGTTCCTGACGGCTGTATTCTCGCCGTACTCATCACCATACTTCTCCAGACAAGGAAAGACACAGAAGGCAAATTTGCGATCTATGATGACATCGCCGTCGTCGTCGACTCCACCATCGAAGTCGTTGATTGATTCCATCCTGCTATCGTCAAAGGCGAGATCTTGCCCTTCCTGGTTACGGAAGATTTGTATCTGATAATGCGCCTTCTGGAGCAGTAACATATGCTGGATATCCGCCGCCGAGTTGAAGATAGCCTCGAGTGCCGACAGTGCATTTTGTGTAAGATGGACGGATGTAAGCATGTACAGCTGATGGGCAATCTCGCCAGCAAATTGAAGCATAAGTTTTTCTTTCTCATGCTGGAGTGCATTCCCCTCACGCTTCTCAATACTTTGTATCGTGCATCGGCGCCATTCTCGGTACTGGGGGCTTGCGTCGTAGATGTGGTTCGCTACCTGTCTGACCGAAGCAAGCGGGCCGTGTTCGGGCAGACCCACAAGAACAGGCTCGCGGAAAATATGCATCAGCGCATTCGATATGAGCGCCTGAAACAAAGCCAGTTTGTCTTTGATGCGATCGTAAGCGGGCGAAATAGCGTCGAGAGCCCGTAGCACATCGGGAGGTAAACCGCTCAAATTCAACTTTGCCCTTCGGAAATTCGTAATGACCCATTCTCTCACGCGGTTCGCCAACTGTGACAGACCTTCTGCGAGCTCGCTATCCGTGATTTGCGAATCCATCCGCGTCAGTGATGAAATGCTGGATTTCAGGGATAGCAATTGTTGCAACCTTTCCTGCGACTCCTTTTCTGCAGCGTGGAGGCGTGCTGTTAGATCGTGCCAGTCTGCTTCGCTGCGGAGTCGGGATTGGCAGGCGAGCTCTTGAGTTTGGATTTGGTCCTGCAGCTGTGCCACTTGGGCGCGGAGATCGTAGTTTTCGGCCGCCACGTTGACATGGTGGTTGGACGAGCGGCGTGGCGTTCGCAATTGGCGCGGAGAGAGGCCATCTTGGTCTATGTTGGTGAGGATGGCGCGCGAGTTGGGAGACGGTGTTGTGGGACGAGAGTCGTGGTGGGAGGCTGTTGGTGGGGTTTGGAAACGATGGTTGTGCTTTGGGCTGTGCTGCGAGTCGATGGGTGTGCCTTGCTCTTTGACTTTTGCGAACTCTTCTCGCATGGCATTCTGCTCTTCACGAATAGTTGCCAGTGCTCTTTCGAGCTCTGCTATCCTCTCTGCTGCGTGGTCATCGTTCGAGCTCTCTCCGTAGAACTTTTCTTCACTGCTCCCTTGCTTCACCTGGCCGTCGTCTCCCACGCCGCCACGTTTTGATGATGTACTTCTTCGCTTTTCTTTCTCCTTGCTCGAGCGGTGATTGAGCATGTCATTGAAGTAGTGTTTGCGCTTTGGAATCTCCTCCTTGGGTTTGGAGGTGGCTATCGCGGCTCTCGGTGCTATGTCAGGAGGCTTGCTGGATGCGGACGTGGAGGTAGATATTGAGGGAGGAGTGGGTTTTGAGCGTTTGACACCGAGGCGTAAGGAGAGATCTACAACTGTTAATGATTGCTGGTAAAAGTGACAGGGAAGAGGACGAGCGGACCAGAAGTCTTCTTCTTTTCCCCGGTCATGGAGATTGGCTGTTGTTGCGGTGGGGTCGGTGTCGACGTCGAGGAAGCTTCAAAGGACGCTATCGTGCGCATATCTGAGAATGGAATCGATATGCAATGTACCTCCTCATTGTCGTGAAAGATAATGAGCGTTCCAGTTTCATCTCATATTGAACCGGAAAATTGATGCCTGGATGCTTATCTACCATCTCATCTAACGTTGGCGGGGCTGATCTGCACCTCAACCTGCACGCTAACAAGGCACACGAGTTCGCAAACACTTCATCCCATCTTGTTCCTGGTGCCTGGCCACCTCGCTCACCTATGCCTCCCAGGCACCCATTTCGATGACCTCAAGGTCTATTCTACCGTTGCCACACGCTCCTCATCCTACCTCTATCCACTATTCTCTTGTCTGATTTCCCATTGGCCGCGACGATTGCTCCCTGTAGTTATCCTCGTCTATGAGCCGGCGCAAGACTGTATATTGAGTGACTGAGAGAGATGGAAGGGAAGAGTAGTAACAATAGCGCTTTTGGACGCGGAAACATGCCAATTGCGTTCAATTCGAGCTCGAACCATGTGTCTTTGGCTCCGGTGGGCGGTCCGCCAAAGGCAAATATTGCACAAGATCGGCTGATTGTGGGGGTGGATTTCGGAACCACGTATAGCGGTGGGTTTAACCGCTTCTAAGCTCGACTCCGTAAAAGACTGGAGCTGACGGGAGCGCAGGAGTCGCCGCCGTATATTCAGCTACACCCGACGACATCGACATCATCAAGACATGGCCAGGCGGAAATGGTACTACGCCTTCCCTTCCAACAAGCCGAGGAGTATCCAAGCCACTTACACGTTTTTTATATAGGAATCACCTCCGATAAAGTCCCCACCGAAATTGCATACACGCCCAATACCGACCCCTCGAAACCTGCCTCGTCGAATATAAAATGGGGGTTTCAATTCAAGCCCGAAGAGACGCGCCTACGCTGCATAAAGCTGTTCCTGGACAAGACGCAGAAACTCCCTTCTTTCGTTTCCCCGCTCGAGACTGCAGCGCAATTGCGGCAGTCCCAAAAGACAGTCACGGATGCCGTGTCTGACTACTTGTCCATGATTCACAAACATACCATGGAGACCCTGACCAAGAGATATGGAGAGACATTCATGTCGATGACAAAAGTGCAGTTCGTGCTGACTACGCCGGCTGTATGGAGTGACGGGGCCAAAGACGCAACGCTGAAAGCTGCCGAGAAGGCAGGCATGGGTAGTAAAGGGGAAGTTAGGCTTATTAGCGAGCCCGAGGCTGCTGCTGTGTATACGCTTAAAGCTATCCAGCCTAACAATCTCAAGGTTGGGGACAATTTCGTTGTCTGTGATGCAGGTAAGTCTTCGAAGTCAATCTGTACAGTGCCATGTCGGAAGTCTGGGTACATTGTTCAATATGCTTGTATCTGCAGACTTCAGACCTAGGATTATACACTATGGTATCGAGCAACATATACTGACAAACGAATTGGTGGTGGTACCGTCGACTTGATCGCCTATAAGGTCCGCATTTCTCTTCTTAGATGCGTCATGGTCCTGACTTTCTCTAGATTACCCAACGCAATCCTCTCCGTGTTGAAGAATCCGCCGTAGGAACCGGCGGCCTCTGCGGTAGTGCGTTTTTGAACTACCGATTCGAAGATCACGTCAAGCGGCGAATAGGCGCCGAGCGCTATACCTGGATGCGCGAGAAGAAAGCTAAGACATGGAACATGGGTCTCAAATACTTCGAAGAGTTCGTCAAGCGCAACTTCAACGAAGACGAGCATGATTTTGAAGCCAATATCCCGTTCCCTGGATTACCGGATGATGAAGAGGCAGGACTGGATTCGGGATTTCTAGTCATGACTGCCGAGCAGGTCAAGGAAATCTTCCATCCTGTTGTGCAAGAGGTTATTGACCTAGTAGAAGGCCAGATTCAGTCGATACGCAGTAAAGGTGGTCTGGTTTGTGGGATAGTGCTTGTCGGCGGCTTCGGACAGAGCAGTTACCTTTACAGTCGTATGAAAGCGCATTTCAACAGTGCACCGCCACCGCCATATACCGAGAGACCTACCCACGCCGTTACTATGGATCCCGATTCTCCATCAACGATCGAAGTCTTCCATCCAATTCATGCATGGACGGCAGTGGTAAGAGGCGCTGTACTAAGGGGTTTGGAGGGGGGTATGGTTGTGAGCAGGCGCAGCAGATGGTGGTATGGCACAAGTTACGCCACGGTCTTCGACGAAACGCGACATCCTATCGCCGATCGCTATTATTCTCCCTTATTCGAACGCTGGATGGCTAGTGACCGAATGCAATGGCATATTGCAAAAGTAAGTCATCTTCAAAGCAACCCCCAAATACCCCACATGCTTACAGATCAAACACAGGGCGCACAGGTCTCCGAAGCCACACCCATATCCTTTCATTATACACGCAATTTCCGACCGGGACAATCCCTTGTTGTCGAAGACGACCTCATAGCTTGCGATCTCGACGTTGCGCCTGACTCTCTGCGCAAAGACCTCATCAATGTTTGCACGCTTACTACAGATTTGAACACCGTGCCGAAGAGTCTCTTTACGAGACTGACGACGACGAAGGGGGTGGAGTTTGATAATTTGGATTTTACGCTGGATATGCGGATTGAGAGTGCTGGACTGATGTTTGAATTGAGGGTTGATGGGGTCCGATATGGTGGTGTTAGCGCGAGGTTTCATTGAGTGGGGGCGGAGAGGCATGTATTAAGGGTAGGGGTACGATTATACTTATCAATCGGGGGCTCCAATAGTGATTTGAGGGACACGGCAGCGCTCTTGAATAGCCACTTTTATGTCGTAAAGTTGATTTATTGAAATTTTAACGTTAAACTCCAGTATGTGGAAACCTCGCTTTGCGGTGCAGTTCTTACTTACTACGTTCTTTGAAACTGTAAATGCTCGTAGGCGTGACAGAGACGCTGGCGATTGGAAAACTTTGGAGATGTCGGAACCAGAGTGAAGGAATCCATAGCAAAGCTTCAAAGGGTAGCTAGCGCCAAGTACTTGACCTTTTCAATGTTACATTTACGAGATGCATCATGTTATGTCGGAATTGGTTCGGAATCGATGACTTGGCTTGGCCAATCAGAGATATGATGAGTAACAATTGTCGTCATACCGAGGATCCAACCCAAGAACTTCCCCAGTCAGACATTATCGCCGCTCCATCACATCTTCTTCAATCTTCACCACATTGCCACAATGGCCTCGACCTCAGTATCGCGGTCAGCTCTGCGCGCTCTCTCACGCGCCAGACCATGCCTGCGACCCAACGCTCAAAGAGCAGCGACACGAAGTCTCCATCAAACAGCATCGCCCATCACATCTTCACCTCTTCGCCACAGACCACAACTCTCACAATGCCGAAAAAGCGCCCCAATCGCCGGCGCAAATCTAGGCCGACGAACAATTTTCATTCAGACTGAAGAAACCCCAAACGTAGACGTACGTCCCATCCACCCTTCCCGCAAGAACCCCCAACTAACTCTTCCCCCCCTCCAGGCCCTAAAATTCAACCCCAACCAACGCATCCTCCCCGATACAATCTCCTCCCTCGAATACCTCACCCCTCGCTCTACCCTCGCTCCCCCACACCCCTCCCCCCTCGCCGCCCAACTCCTCAACATCGACGGCGTAACCTCCATCTTCTTCGGCGCAGACTACATAACCGTAACCAAAGACAGCGCGACTCCCTGGGCGCACATCAAGCCCGAAATTTTCGCCCACATCAACGAGTTCCTCCTCTCCGGCACCCCAATAATCAACACGCTATCAGACACGCAGAACGAGCGCGGCCAAGAAGGCACAGAGCAAGACTCCCTCGCCTACGACGAAACTGACAGCGAAGTCGTCGGCATGATTAAAGAGCTCCTCGAAACGCGTGTGCGTCCCGCTATCCAGGAAGATGGCGGCGATATCGATTTCAGGGGGTTTGTTGATGGCCAGGTTTTGCTGAAGTTGAGGGGTGCATGTCGGACTTGCGATTCGAGTACTGTGACGCTGAAAAACGGGATTGAGAGCATGTTGATGCATTATATTGAAGAGGTCAAGGGCGTGCAGCAGGTTATGGATCAGGAAGAGGAGGTGGCTATGAAGGAGTTTGCCAAGTTTGAGGAGAAGTTGAAGAGCACTAAGGGGGATGCGGCTACGGCGACAACGGTGGGGAAGTCGAGTTTGGATTTTGCGGACTTTTAGATGGAGGTTTGGGGTCGGGTTGTCTTGTGGCATGATTGCAATGATCAATTTTTTGCCGTGTTGGGAGAGTCGGTCGTGGTTGTGTGTAACGTAAAAGCGTGTATTCACCATACCATATTAATAGATAGATAGTTACCATGAATATCACAATGTACAAAACACTCTTCATCACAAACACAACCCCCCCTCCTTCCACCTCAAAAAAAAGAGTTTCAAAACGATGGTTTTCTACTTTTCAACCACTACAAATAAGTAAATAAATACATCTCCTTATCTCCTCCTTTCATCCTTCCCCCCCTTCCCATCAGACTCCCTAATCACCCGCTCCGCCTCCCCAACAACATCCTCCCCCACCCTCCAACTCCTCAACACCACGCCCTTCTCCCCCAAGACCTGCTCAGCCCTAGCCCACCGCTGCCTCCAAAGCACCTCCCTCTTATTCACAACCTGTCCATTCTCGCCACCATTACCGCCATTATACCCCCCCATACTCCCAACAGTTGCCACCGACGACGAAGTATTCGTGCGCTGCGGTCCCTGCGGCGCAGAGGTCGTGGAATAGGGATGGGCCTGTGTGGGACGCGTGCTTGGATGTGGAAGGGGTGGAGCTTGTTGCCATGCGGAGGAAGCCTTTGTGCCGACGTAGGAAGCTGCTTGAGCAGGGTAAGACGTTATCCCTCTCCGAGGAGGAGGGAGCGGGGGCGGTGTTTTCTTTTCTGCTTGTGTGGTGGGTGTAGGCTCTGTAGGAGGTGATACAGGTTGGGGTTGTTGCGGGGTGAGGGTGGGGAGGTTGTTGTATACTGAGGCTAGTTTGTCTCGGGCTATGCCTGCGTAGGTTTGTTGGGATTCGAGGGTTGGTTTTGGCGCTGTGGGTGGTTTAGGGGTGGTAGTTTGCGTGGGGGTTTGGTGGGAGAGGGGGCTTGAGGTGTTTGTGTTGGATGAGGGCTTGCGTGGTTTAGGTGGCGGCGGGGGTTTTGAGGGTAGAGGTTGAGGGGAGGAGTCGGTGGATGAGGTACGGAGGGAAACGGGCTTTCTAGGCGGTGGAGGTGCGGTCTTTGTACTTGGGGTGGAAGACACGCAATTTTGATGATCGGTTGTGGGAATACCTGTATCGGTTTTCATGCGCCTGAACGCGGGAAGCGACCCGGACTCATCACCTGACGAGAGGTCGATAAGGTCTGCCACTGGCTCTGGAGCTGTGGCAGCAGGCTGAGTTCTTCGAGGAGGAAGCCCGGGGCGGATGCTTGGATGATTGTCACCAATCTGAGGGAACAATGATGTTGATCGCTTGCGCTCCTCTTCCTCCAAGTCGCGCAGTGAAGCTGCAATGGCAGCCTTGAGTTCAGGGTCTTCTTCGGAATATGCTTGGGCATTGCTCGAGCTTTCACTTCCACGCTGTGATGTAGATGTTGACCGATCGCCTGGCAAAGGTCCGACAGAGGGATCGAAGAAGCCGCTGCTTTCGGTAGTTGTGACGTCTCGTATGAAGACCGCAGCTACCCTCCCTGGATTCTCCAAAACAAAATCTGTGTAAACTTCCAGGTCTGCTTCACCACTGTCACCTATCAAGATGAATCTTCGTTCAGGAAAGTCGCGGGCGATCTTGTCAAGCGTGCTTTTCTTCCTCTCTGCCACAGGCTCAAAGATACCCTGGAACATACCACTGTATTGTTTCAAGTGGAATGACCCAGGCGGGAGCCCAGCGAGAGAGAAGTATTTCGAGATGACAGGGTACAGTTGCCACGGCGAGTTGGAAACGTAGTGGAACTTGACCCCTAGCTCTGCCATGCTGTTGTACCATTCTCGGACTCCTTCAATGGTCAAGTCTCCCAGGTCACGAATGAAGGCATTGCGGAATATTTCTCGAGCACCGCTACTGATAGCAGAGTGCTTGATGGTATCGTCAATATCACTTATAACACTGATGCCATTCGAGTCAGTGACGACAACTTCCTCTGTCGCAGAAAGATTTTCTGATGCCAGTATGCGAACATGGGTCGGTATGAAGTCTAGCGCTGCACTGATGCTGAAGTGTCCCGAGGGATTGGTGTATATTGTCCGCTGCTTAGAGATCTGACCATTGTAGAAGAAGACGCTGATGGGAGTATTGGCCATGGGGATTGCTAGGAAGTGTCTGAGCCTTGCCATAAGACGAGTGTTTGCTTCAGCGAGTTGAGATGCGTCCATGTCGGCCGGTTGGGTCCACGATGCTCGATTCTGTAGCGGCTTGGTACTATCCTCACTCTTGAGGGACCTTACCGAAGGGCTTTTCGAAAGCTCACGGACACGCGGATGGCCTTGGCTCTCGGTGCGGTACTCTCTTTTGTTATCTGTATCTTCAGCAGCTGGCTTCTCACTGTATGCGCCCTTCGCCGCAGCTTCTGCTTCTCTCTCCCCCTTTCTCAGAATCTCATCGGCTTCTTTCGCGGCAGCCTGCTCGTCCCATTGCGATTGTCGCATCTGTGCCCTCTCGTGATGATTGAGATGTCCCGGGCTTGATTCCCTACTGCTTCGAGGGCTTTCGGAAGCACTAGGAGGTTTTGCACCAGCCGGAGGTGCTTGTATGCCCACAAGTTGCCGGGCCAAACCAACGAACAAGCGCTGTTTCCTGCTCATCTGCCCCTTGTGCGGGGAATATATCCAGCCTCGCACATCGACATCTACCACCGCGTTGTCGTCCTCGTAGCTGTCCCATTGCTGCTTCCAAAACTCTGCATCGCCCGCGCCACCTGAGTCCCTCACGTCTCGACCGTCGCCGGAGACCTCTTGTATGGTGCCAGGCTCTGCTTCGGGCTTCCGCTTGATGTGCTTGCGGGCGTAGCTGGGAAAGAGCACCATCTCCTCCTCGCCACTCCGCACTATGGCAGCGTCGGGAAAGCTGCCCGGGGTTTCATCTTCATAGTCGTACGAAGCCTCGCTCCGGCTCCAGTTGGGTGCATACTGCTGTTGGTACGTCTGCCTCAGCTCGTTCGCCGCCTTCAGATAACCCGCCAGCTTCTTCCTCCGCGCCCCGGGTTCTCGAGGCGCATAGCTATCCTGGTAGCTCATTGCTCTGCTTTGGGATTGTCTGGATTCGAGGCCATGCGTTAGCTTCTGTTGTCGAGCCCGAACTTCATGGTCGAGATAACGGCTGCCTAGAAGCTTCCTGGTGCTGCCTCGCAATTGCTGAAGGATACCCGGCTTCCTCTTGAGCTTCAACGCCTGCCTGTAGAGAATGTAGCGGTATATGCGCGACTGCGCACGGGTTTTCAGCGACGGGAGGGTTTCGTGGCGGAGCTTGAAGAGGTGAGCAGACGCTCGTTGGCGTGAGCGTGGGAAGAGGAAGCGCAACAGCGATGAGGTCCTATGGGCAGAGGGCGCGCGAAATCTAGGTTTTGGCATCCAGAAGGATGCGTGGATGCTCACGAAACTCGCTCTTGTTACAATAATGGGCGCATTAATTGACGAAGCAAGATGAGCATACAAGGTAGATCTCCCCTGCCAGCTTTTGAAACGTCGTCATACTACAGTAATTAACCATCTATTAAGCCTGCGCCGCCCCACTCTTCGTTAACTAACCAAGCTGCACTCAGTCGCGGACACACACACACAATACAGTAGAAAGGCTGATGGCATTCTTGAAAACCCCATCCATCTATGGCATCGTATTGCTTTGACATCCATATGTGCGCACGTATAGCCATTCACCCATTCAGGTACCTTCAAAGCCAGCAAGCACTCCAGCGACAACGGGTGCTTCGTTCTTTAACACTTCCACGATCTCTCCCCATACCCGCGTCCCCAGCCGCTTGTTCGCATCCCCAGTCAAATTCGGCGCCACGGGCTGTATCTTGTCCGATTTCCAGAACCTCCCGTGGGCGCTCTCCCCTTGGATAGCTCCACTCAAGATGGAATTCGCTCCAACTTCGGGGGAAAGCATAATTATATATTGGGCGATGGTTAACGCCAGTGCGACGCCAGGGAAGTAGGTGTCGCGCCCGAGGTCTGTCTTCACGACTCCGGGGCAGATGGAAGTGATAATGACATCTTCGGACGAAATCTCCTGCGCAAGTTTGTCTGCAACATACATCAGGAACAGTTTGCTGTGTTTATACTGGTTGGTCGCCCCGAAATTCTCAGGCGCGTTGTACCATTCGACAACGTTTGGCTGCTGTTGAATTTCATCCGTCACCAGTGCATTTTGGTGCAGGCCGCTATTGACGAACTCAAGTACCGGTATCCTCCCAGTAACCGGCTTCGATGCTTTGAGCTTGGGCAGGAGAAGGATCCCAAGGAGCGCGGAGGAGAGCGTGTTGACCTGGAGATCTTCCTCCCAGCCGTGTTTCGATTGGGTGTATTTGGCCTTGTACACACCAGCGTTCATGATGGCAATGTCGAGATGGGGGAGTGACTCGGCACGCTTGGCGAAGGGGACCACGCTTTCGAACGAGTTCATGTCAAGTTCCCAGACTTCCAGCTGGTCAGTTCGCCCTACTCGAGTTTCAACCGAAGCCTTTATCGCATCGCCCTTTTTCAAGTCTCGCGCTGTGATGATGATCTTGTCGGCTCCCAGCGCGGCGAATTTGGCTACCGCTGCAGCCCCGATTCCGCCGCTACCGCCGGTGACGATGATGATTCTGCCTTTGAATGATTCTGTAACGGCTTTGGGCGGGGAAATCCACCGAGTCTTGAACAATCTCACAAGCGCTGCCATGGCAAAGAAACGTCGGCGATTCTGTAGATTACAAGGCTAGAAGTCCAGTCTGCTGGTGCCGCTTTAAATACATGTACTTTTATCACATTCGACGGAGATTCTCTTCAATTATAAATCAGAATCAGCTAGAAAGAATACACCTGCTGGATAATTAGCTATAAGTTTGTACATTGCAGCTTCTCGGACGAACCATGCCCCGTTTGAGAGGGTTCGGACCAGTCCCAGAATTGAACTGTCTCTTTACAAAGGAACTAGACAGCGTGTTTGTGGGCCCACACCATGTTCATTTGTTTGATTTGATGGGTAGAAAACTACAAGAGTTAGTATGTGAGTATGTCAGGGTTAAAGCAACACAAAAGCACGTGAGGCGCTAGTGGCTAAGCTTCGGGATCTCTCAAGAGCGTACATGGAGACAGAGCGCAAACACGGCGAAGTCAGAATGTCACGATAAAACACCCTCCCCTCACCATGCTCGCTCCTTCGCCGCCTGCTCCTCGATACCGCTGAAAAAAATCCACATCCACCGTCATCGCGCGCAACCCACGCAGCCGAAAAGTCATGGCTTACAACAACAACAACCACCCGCGTGGAGGCCCCACAGGAGCTCCCCCAAACCCTACCATGTCCTTCCAGGCGATGCTTCAGAGGTCATTACAAGAGCAGGCACAACCAGAGCCTGCCGTGGAAGCTCCCACTAACCCGCCGCAATCAATTGGTAAGATGGCAAGGCTTTGCAACCCATGTCAATCGTCGTATAGTTATTGATGAGTGCGTGCAGGATACGGCGGCGTTTACAATGCCACCCCTCCCCCACAGCATGCGCCAAATACGCTAGGTGGTGCACGAGAAACTCCGCAGCCGATATTGCCGGTCGAGCTCCCTCCGCAAGCCTTCCTGACCTCGTCGATGCTTCTAGACATGGTGGACAGTACGGGTTACTCTATGCCTTGAAATGTGGGACGATGAATTGACATGTTGGCAGAGAAGGTCGATGTCCTACTCCGTGACGAGAAGGAATATATTGGCATTTTGCGCTCCTACGACCAGTTTGGTACGCCCAAAACTCGATCGAATATCCTACAATATGCTAATCACTATAGCCAACCTTGTACTCACAGAATGCTCCGAGCGGATAGCAGCTCGCAATCCCGAAGCCACGGATGACCCAGCAATTCCCAAATGGTTGATAGCCGACGTCAAGTTGCCTGGCCTTATGACGGTCCGCGGCGAGAACGTAACCATATGCGCAACAGTCGATCTCGACCGAGAAGACGAGCCCAAGGGCGTCAAGGTCTCAACCGAAAAAGAGGTGAGAACGTTGGCGGCTGCACAGAGAGCCGAAAAGAAGGACGTCGATGCACGGAAAGCAAAGGCGTTGAAAGGCGCGGGTATCGAGCCCACCTTCGGTATGCAAGGTTGAATAACGAGCAATGACTACGTCTACTACATATGATTGATGAAGAAAAGGGCCATGGCTGGCTTCTTGATGACAGCACGGGGGTCCGGATAGCTTTCACGTCAAATGATACCAGGGCCATATCGTCCATGTAGAGGTTCAAGGCAATTCTTTTAGTTGACATGCGGCAGTGTTGAGAAGAATTGATGCTGTTAACTCAAGCTTCTCAGCCATGTGTAAATGGTACAAATTATGAAAGTCCATGCTTATCAGTGTGTAATGAGATGTACGGGACTAACGTTGTTTACGGTTATCGATAGAACTGATGTACGTTGACATGTAGCGGGGAGGATTGAGCCGATGTTAGTGACAAGTACATTACCTAGACGGCTCTTAGTAGCTTCTGGTAGAAGGCCCCTGCGCCATTATAAATGACTCCACAGACTAAATACTACCAGCAGCCTCGTACAAATGTACCCAAGTACACACTTTTGCTTACTCTCTTGTGCATCCCAGAAGGATATGATGTTCTCTGTTCGCTGCTCGCTGCTCGTTGACCGCATTCGCTCCGGCTTCTTCATCAAACTACCGCAACATACATCAGCTGCTCCAGTACACTGAGCAGCAATGAGTTCAAGTCGTTACCAGTGAGTATTCTCTGCTTTAGAACATACAATGGGCCGAGGACCATGGTGCAATCGGAATCAAGACGCCGTGATCGTGATCGTCATTTCCTAGTATTATCCTTGGACTGCTGCCTCAGGGCCGCTCGGAACTCGCTCCTGTTCAGCTCCCCGTTGCTACGGCTGCCTCTCCACCTTCCATAGTCACCTGTACCTTGGAGAATGAGTACTGCCAAGGGCGTACGACTGAAACGTTATGTGGTGGACTCCCTTTGACTCGTTGCTGGTTCAGCCCCACCACTCCGGTACCTGGGCAAAGGCTAAGGGCTAGCTTCCGCAGTTGGTGACCTTTGTCTCAACGACACTTCATCCTTTTCCTAGTCGTCCTCTACCTCGCCCTTCTGGGTCCCTCTTCTTTATACCTTTCTGGCAACTCTTGCATCGCTTGATAGCCATCATCGGGGCGTGATAGCAGCATGCATTCTAAATCGAGCAATATCAGCCAACAACCACAAGATTCCGTCCTTTTATCCTGAACGACGGCCAGACGCGACCGAAGCAGGCGGCTTCGGGTCCCCAATGCGGAGGTTTTAGAAAAGGGGGACCGCCTCAGGGCAATGTCGTCAGCACTTTCATGGTCCCGCCCGTGCTGATGGCAACTACATGCTAAAAAAGAGAGGCTTGAAGAGTATATAGGCCTGTGACCAGACGGTCCAGCCCGGTATTCTATGGCAGTCAGAACGAATATGTTTTCGGTTCACTTGCGGCTGAACCAACGATCGATGCTCGGCATGCATGCAGCTTTCCGAAATCGCCACCGACCAAAGAGCAACGAGGGACAAGGTGTAAAGGGGAGAATGGTTGACAATGGGCGGAAAAGGATACCAAATGCATAAGAGTTAGATGTGTGCTCGCTTGCTACGTACCGACTCTGGTAGTACAGGCAACCGACTTCTACCTCCGTGCAACCGACCTGCAACCTGCAGTCTCTCGTCGGACATGGACCCAATCCGGGAACTCCCGCGAAAGTCGAACTTCGTCTTCCGTTGTTCATTTGTACAAGGCCGCGGTCCAATCAGTTCCGGACTGGGACTGGTATCTGCACCGCTATTACATTCATCCCATGTTGCCCGCGAACACGTGTAAGCCGTGTCGTTTTTCTTCCATGTTGGCCTCGAATGCCGTGGGTATAAATGCGACCAAAGCGCAAGTGCAACACATGCTGCTCGCGACTCGGTGTGTGTGTCGAGCGAGTTCAAAAACAAAAATCCTCCCGAGGTCTTTTGTGCTCTTTTCGTTTATACGTCCCTGATCGGATCATACGGCCGCGTATCGCTTGGTGAAGAGTCTGCTGGCCGAAGGCTTTGCGATTGCTGGGCGATGCTGTCCGCCTGGGTATGGATTCCGGTACTCGACCCTCCCATGCCTGAAATCATACTACCTTCGGCTATGCAATCAATACGATTAGCGACTAACACATGCAGACCAATACACTAGCCCTCCAAGGAATGGGCAATGGGGCCAGCGTGCGCGACGTACCATACTTCCGCTGGATATCCCTCAAAAGTTGCGAGACCCGCCACTTCAGAATGATCATCTCAACCGCCGGAATCCCCTCCGCCGTCAAGCGACTGTTTATCCGCTGCAACATGGCTTCTTTTTCGTTGGCGGGAATGAGGATCCATCTTGTCCACTCTGGATGGGCCTCGGAGAGTTGTTTAGCCTCGTCTTTGGTGATGAACTTGTGCCGTCAGCTCCATGTTGGCCGTCTTTCGCCTCCCCTCCGAACTCACGTAAAAGCGATCCCACTGCTCCTTGGAATGCCCTGCAGCTGCTCGGGCTTCGCTGACAGTAGCGTTTATCCGGATACTCATATTCGATCCTCACGACCTAGCCACCCGACCAACTCTGTGTGAGAGAGAGACGGGACCCAGCTTTGGAAATAACGGGAGCGTGAGGTTTTAGGGCACAGCGGTACTCCCCGCTTCCGCCTAGCTTGGCGGGATATTGCTTTTGGTGAGGCTGAGAAGGGTGGAAGGGTGAGATTTGCGCGGGCCTCGAAGGAATAATCGGCTGGCGGTGGCTGAAATGCTTGTGCGTTAAGGCCCAAAGGGCATCATTGGCAGGGTATCATGCTTGCAAGGTGAGAGGCACATCACTACGAAGTACTTCCTCATGCTGGCCTTTACCCAAACCTCCTAGTGCCCGGACGATGGACTTGGTATCATGTCGATATATGGTGGTGAGTATCAACTCATCAGCTCTCGGGCTTGTAACGTGTGTGGTGCCACTAGTTCTGAGCGGCCCCAGCATGGACATCGGGAGCCTGCGGCGGTCGTTCAGAGGTCTACATGACTTTCTTTTCGATACTTTTTGCCTCCTGAGATGGAATTCCAGTGTCACAAATACTTCGGCCATCCCAATACCCGTCTTCTCTCCCAAGACGCGGCCTAGACCAGCACACTATGCTGCACGCCTGTACCCTTTTGCACTAGAGGTCACGAACCCAGCCAACTCTTCTTCGTCCCCCACCACCGACAACACCCGTCATTCTACGGAGTACAGGTAAGCTGCCCTCAAGGTTCATCACTATCGCCGGGGATCAAGCCTGTTCCTCCCTGTGTCAAGACCCAATGCAAACCAATATCGCACGCGACTGTTCACAGCACAGCACCGCTCATTTCCGTCCCTCTACGGCCCGAGCCTACGCTCCCGACAACTTACCAGGCCCCTCCTCTAGATAGTAGATACCAGCACCGAGGACGGGATGGCGGCAACGATTGGAACATTCACCTCTGTCGACGGCATGGTGTACACAGCCCTTTCAGTGCCTTTCTTCCTGGGGACGTCTTGTCTCAGTGTATGTGATATCTCCGCGCCACGCAAGCCTCCTCCTGCTTCGCTCGTGTTCATGCACTGTTTTTGATTAGGGGCGCCGATGGGGTCGCAGACTGGGTCTCGACGTTTGGGAGGGGGGCTGTTCGGATCGATCGCTTCGGGTGCGTTGAACGGTGTGCGGCGAGTTTAAAAGGGGGGGGGTTTGTCTTACGGCTGGGGCCGAGGAAGTGATTTCGGTGCCTTGTTTGCAGATGGAGACGGGTTGTTACAGACTTCCTTTTGAGATCTAACGGCACGAACCTCACGTACAACACGCTATGTCATGGATTCCGCGGACCGCTGGGCTTGGATGACTTCACTCCCACAACCAAGCAGACAAGCAAGGCAAACAGGGAAGCAGATATGCCCAACCAAACCCCCCGCCCCGCCTCCCCTCCCCTCCCCCCCTTACCTACCCAGCATTTTTAAACTTTGAACCAAAGCACAATGTGTATCTATACGTGGCCCTTTAAATTATCTCGCGCATGAAAAACAACTACTTTTTCAACCCAGCTTCCAACTTCCAAGCACCACACGTAACCGAGCTGCGAGCCCTTGAGAAGAGCTTGGTGTGCATTCCTCTTCCCTCCCCTCCCCGTCTCATTACCCACCTTACCTATGTATCTACTCCCTACCTACCCAACAATCAAGTCCCATCATCAATCAATCACCGTCACCTCACCCCTTTCGAATCAACACCCCATCAACACCCCCTCCCCTCCAGCCCACCAAACTACGCACCAAGGCCAACCCTCCCCACTCCTGTCCTCCACCGCCTCCACCACACAGATGGATAAATAAATGGGGCGGTGGGGAAACGCGGGCGGGGAGCGCGGGAAGAAGGGTGTCGGATAGAGTATACCATTCGCATCAATCCAATCCAATCCAATCCAATCGTCCCACGACGTTACATATGCGCGCGCGATAGATATCGTTTGTTCTTCTCGATGGCGGGGGGGGGGGTTGTGTAACGTTAAGACAAGAGCGGATCGAGCGATTCGGTGCGGGAGATGGCTACATGTGTGAGTGCTAACGTTTGAGTGCGTGTCGGCACGATATGGTTAGTTTCTTTTGGAGGGGGGGAGGGAAAGGGGGAGGGGAGGGAAATAGATGGGGGAGGGGGGGGGTTGCTGTGTTTTCCCCTTTGGAGAGGGTTGGTTTTGGAAGGTGGGATTTGGGTGTGAGTGCTTTTGTTCTTTTAGGGTTGGTTTGGCTTGTTTTTGTGTATATGTGTGCATGTGTGTATGTGTGCGTGCGTGTGTAGATTGGTGGGTGGGTGGATGGATGGGGAGGTTGTGTGTTTGGTGTAACGCCATTTTTGGGATTGGGGGTGGTATCTTTGCCTTAGGCTTGGGCTTTGGGGTTAGTTTGATCGGGGGGAGGGGGCGGTGGAAAGTCGGTATTTTTCCTGGGGGGATGGTCAGGGTTGGGTTGGGAAAGGGGGGGAACAGGATGCCGGGTGTCTACATAGAACGGGCGTGTGACTGACAGAAGGACAGCAGGGCTCATTCCTCATTTTGTCTGCTGTAGACACTGGTACTCCGCATATGTACTTGGTAGATACGTACTTGTAGGTATCTACACATGTAAATTATCTACTTGCTTGCAGTTTGCGAGTGGGTTGGTGAAGATTCTATTCAAAAGCGAGGCATCTACGGAGTACGATACTTCACTTGCGCGAAGGATTAATTAACCTGGTCTTTCTTTGCTGGCTTTGGTGCGTCGGTGATGAACACACACAGTGGCGAGGTGACGTGCGTATGTACATACATACAGAGTGTCTACGAAGTAGTGTGGATGCACAAGCGAAGAAAGTCAATACAATACTCCGTACATACATACTAGAATATGGGATATTCGCCCTGTGAGCTTAGACTACCTGGCGACTCATCTATCTATTCACTTATCCGTCCATCCATCCATCCCTGGATAGGAGACGATAACGCAAGACAAGACGAGACAAGGCAAGGCAAGGCAAGGCAAGGCAACATTGAGAACAATATAGGGAACGATACGATACGATAAGATACAGTACAATGTGAACGAGCACATAGGCAAGACACCACGACAAGCTATCATAAAGTCCGAAAGTCCAGCCATGCAGTTCGATTGACCGCATGGGGGAAAACGACCATAGCACAGACTCGAAGAGTGTGCGCGTGCGTATTTATGTAGATATGTATAGTATAACATGTATGTGCGTCTCATAGTGTTGGTGCTGGTATTGCTATGTATCTATCAACAACTGCGACGTGTGTGCGTGTATGCGTGCGTGGTTCGTTCCATCGAGGCCGCATGCTGGCTTGTTCTGCAAGGGCGCAGATGCAGACATCGTTCGTGCTCGTCTTATCTTGTCTCATCGTATGTAAGCAGGAGGTGCTTCGCTTCTCGTATCTGTGGAGGAAGAGGTCTTGTGAGTGTTGCTTTGGTTTAGTGGTGAGTTGGATTTAGAGGTCTGGAGAGGTACGTGTTGTAGAGAGGGGAAGGGGAAGGGGATCAATCGCTTCGTGATCCTGGGGGATGGATTGACGGCTTGCTTTCTTCTGCCTTGTCTTCTACTTCTTGCCCTCCCTGAAAGAGCGATGTCGAGCGTGGGAGGGTGGGGAGGGCGGGATGTTAGGGTGGCATGGCATGGTAGGGTGACAGCGAGACGACGAGAAATATCGAAGGATTCGTATCAGGGGTGAATTGTGGAATCGAGAGAGGAGGCCTGTATGTATTGATTAGGTGAGACGCTGCCAGGTGAAATGGCGGCGTAGCGACTGACCCCAGCCCAGTTTCCGGGTTTCTTTCACGGGTGCTTGGAGGAATTGAATACTGTGATAGACCCGCATGCTCCGGTCCCTTCCTCGTTTTAGTCCCTATCCTGGGAGTTGTGCATGCTCGAGACACATTGTACTTTTCAACACCGTCAGTGATGCTGCCGCTGCTGCATTTTCCCATACGAACACCCGCACGGGATAGAACTTAGCAGGGTAATGATGGATGAAGTGATCAGTTTGTACAGAAGGGAATGACTACCCTATGTACGGAGTATACATGCCTTCGCGAGAAATCTACATGGGTCGCGAAACCGCTATACGACTCCATGTCTATTAAGACACGAATAATCTCTAGCGCCCATTTCTCTACCCCAATATCGACAGCTCAAATACAATTCGATCTAGATACATGCAATGCGTTATGATTATTAAACAAACTGATCCATCAAAGTTAGCAGATCGAACATCATCGGTTGCTAAGTCCCCTTGATACATATAAGAAGAACACACATACCACTTTCAAACCGAAACACATCCTTTCCCCACAATTCCCCACCCAAGCAACTCCTTTCAACCCCAGCGAACCCACCCAAGCTACCAAAAGACATATTTCAACAAAGACACAAACATCACATAAGCCACCAGAAACACATGCAAAACCCTAATACGATTCATAAATTCCCACCCGCCCAGATGCAGCCCTCCAAAATCGATGTTGACATCTACCCAGTCTAACTCAAGCAAGGAGAAAAGATAGAACTTTATCCACTGCGACGAATCTATTCTTCCATCCCCACAAATCACACAAAAAGACAGCCCGTTCAAACACCCCTCCGTCCCCCAACCTTCTTCAACACTTCCCTCATACTTTCACTCACCTTCACTTCAGGCAACCTCAATTCGCCTTTCCCCTCCGGCTTCGGCATAAAACCAAGCTCAATAAGATAACTCAGATACACGCCCACAGTCTCCACTAACACGGCACCCCCTTGACTCCAATCGACACCCGTCCATTCTTTATCCCTCCTCAATGCCTCCGTTGCATTCCGATCGTCCAACTCTCTCGCTTTAGTATCGGCAGGTAAATCTCCAGTTACAAAATGGTAGAGTGGGAGAAGAGCATGTTCTTCCTTTGTCCCTGATTGGTCGGCGACATAGGCCTCCATTGACTTCGTCCAGGTACGGTAATCGACTTGCTGAACGTTATAACCGTATTTTTCGAGCGCACCAGTAAACTCGTTTGTCGTGATACGTGGGTGTGATGTGATTTGTGCTGTACCCAGTGGAGCGACGGGCGGGGAAAGAGTAGCGGCAATGACTACACGCGCAACATGCGTTACGGGGACCATGTTAATTGTGTTGCTTATGTCGGGACGGGAGCGGAGTTGAATACATCCTTTGAGAAGACGCACGAGGAAGTCATCCGTGTTCGTAATTCCGGTTTCTGGGTCGCCGGTTACGTATCCGGGTCGAATGACGACGCCGTTTAGACCTTTCTTTCCAGCTTCACGCGTGATGTACTCGGCTGCCCATTTGCTCTGTCCATACCCAGAGCCTAGACCTTTACGTGAGCCTTCAAGGTCATCGGATTCGAGTACGCCGTTGCCGCCTTCAGCGAGTGACTTCTCAGACAGTTTGACGTAGTAGTCTGAATCGAGAACAGAAGTGGAGCTAACGAGACCAAAATTCTTGGCTTTCCCTGTTGCACAGAGCGATAGAGCGGTCATGGTACTTATGACGTTGGGGGCACGGAGTCGGGAGTAGGGTAGTACCCAGTGGACGAGTGCACCGTTGTGAACAACGACATCTACCGAATCGGCAAGCTGGTTCCAAGTCTCTGGAGCGATCCCGAAGTTTGGTTTCTCTAGATCGCCAACGAGGGCCGTTATGCGAGATGTCCAGCTAGGATCCCAGATGCCGTATGCTTGACATGTTTCCTGGATGCGAGCAAGCGCTGCATCACTACCCTTTGCACGGACAACAAGAGTAGCTTTTCCAGGGCGCGACAGAGTATCACGAAGTAGATAGGCTCCGAGGAAACCTGTGGCACCGGTGAGAAACGTGTGTATCTCTTGGCCAGGCTGTAGCCGGTCTTTCGTCTTGAACTCAGTCAACTGTTTGGCCAGATCTCTAGCATCAGCAGAATAATCTTCGTCTTCCGGATCGTCGTCGATTGCTTCGGCAGTATCGAGACGGAGACCAATGGGATCCTGTGCCTGGTCTATGCAAGAGGAGAACCCACGTAGCGTTGGATATTGGAAGATGGTGCTCATAGGCACATCAATATCCTTCCACTGCTGGCGGATCTTGAACAGGAGTTGTTGGGCAATGATGCTGTGCCCACCAAGGTCGAAGAAGGAATCACTGCCACTGATGCCGTCAGCAACGACGCCGCGATCGCCGAGAAGCTCAGCCCAGATTCCGGCCATGGTCTTTTCTGTTGGTGTGAGAGCGTTGCCGAGTTGAGAAGGCCTACGGGCACCAGCCGCTGCAAGCTGAGCTGGCTCGGGGAACGGTAGAGCCGGTCGATCAATCTTGCCATTGGGATTGAGCGGGAATCGAATGAGAGGAACAATAACAGACGGCACGGCGTATGCGGGGAGTTTCTTCTTGAGATGCTCTCGTACGTCGTCTCGCAAATATTTGAAGCGCTTGAGCATGGCCACCATGCTAGTATCTTCTGTGATGCTCTCCGTTGCCCCACGTTCTTCTAACCACTGGAACCAACGCTTCATCTCGGGCACAATATAACTGACGAGCACTGGCTCTTCGTATGCATCACGTCTAAGGAGTGTAACATTCTCACGGACCAAGGGATGAGCGGCAAGATGCGAATCGATTTCTCCAAGCTCGATGCGGAATCCTCGAATTTTGACCTGGTTGTCGACTCGACCTGTGCAGTGGACGTTCCCATCCGGCCCATAATGGCCAAGATCACCCGACCGGTACAGCCTGTCTCGAGGTCCTTTCCAGAACTCTCGCCATGGTTCTGCTGCACCCTGTGCCTCGACTTTCTTCTTGTCTTCTTCCACCCATTTTTTTGCATCGACGAACCAGTTCTCAACAAACTTGGTAGCTGTCAAGTCTGGGAGCCCGAGATACTCTTCAGCAAGTCCGCCTGCACGTACATAGATCTCACCGCTCTGGCCTGGTGCACAAATCTTGTTACGATCCTCGCGATCAACAACAAGAAGTTGTACGTTGTTCATTCCACGGCCTGCAGGGATAACTTCGCCAAGTTGATCGAGGAAGTCCGGAGCTTCACTTCGGCTCTTCACCTCGTAATAACTGACGGCTCGCTGTGTTTCTGTTGTGCCATACATGTTTACAATCCGAACATTTGGTGCGAGATCTTGTAGCCTTCTGCAGTCCCTCTTGATCAGGAGATCACCAACGAAAAATGAATGATGTAGAGTTGGGAAAATGGTGGAAGCACCTCCAACCAAAATCTGCCCCATAGCCGGCGTGAGATGGGTTACTGTCGCGCCGTACTTACGCATCCACTCAGCTAGCTTTTCGTGCTGGATATCTTCCTTGCTGGGGACCAGCAATTGCGCGCCAAGAAACAGAGGGGTGAATATGTCTCGTTGGATGGGGTCGTGGGCAATACCCGACAGCATCGTGAACTTGTCATTCTCAGACAGTCCGAATGTTTCTGCCATCCAGGGGAAGTAGTGGGTGAGGGAGAAATGTCGCCCCTTGACACCTTTTGGTCGTCCTTCTGAGCCGGAAGTGAAGGATAGTGTAGGTGTCGAATCCGGGCCCACCAGAACACCTGGTAGTTCGGATTTTAACTTTTGCTGGTCATCCAGACAGTCCTTGCCATTGACCTCACCACCGACCAGCGACCCATCGTCTGTGAGCTGTAACGCGGGTACTTCTGTCCGCAGACTCAGGTTCTCGGCGATGTAGTTACGCACTGTGTCGGAGAGAGGGCCGGCTTCACGCGTGGCCTTGTCAATTACGACGAGGGCGCGGGGCTGCGAGACTTCGAGGTAGATGCATTGGCGATCCGGAGGATATCTATAAGATTTATTGGTACTGATCGATGGCTGCAATTAAAGAATCCTTACAATGGGTCTAGCACCGAGAATGTGGCGCCGGCTGCCAGAACCGCCATGATGGCCACCACCAAATCAACGCCGCGATGGGCGAAGATCATGACAACCTCTCCCCGCTGTATGCCATTCTGCACAAAGTGATGCGCAAGGACCGAGGTAGCCTCAAGGATTTGCTTGTATGTGAATTCGCGCCCCGCAGCTCTGCTCGTCGCTGTCTCTACGACACATGGCCGGTCGGGATGTCTTCGTGCGTTCGCAGCAAATATTTCGTGAATTGGACCTTTGAAATCAGACCACAGGAGGTCTGTAGTGGGATCCGGAATATCTGTCGCCGCCGCCGAGCCCATTGTGGTGGTCAATGGCTGTTCAATGTTGTGGGTGAAGTTGGAGTGGATGTATTCGTGTATGGTGGGGTTGACTCACTCATAACTCAATTAAATAACTTAAGTAACCAGATATCTAATAATAACAGTCCCACCGCCTACGACATCGGAGGACCAAAAATCTGGGGTCGGCGGTTTTACTTTTCGCCGAAAGGGTCAAGCTGTCTTACCCGATTTCGCGCTTCCCCCTGTTACTTATGTAATTCTGTAATCAATTCGGGGTGCCTACATAATACGGAGTACTCCGTACTGGTCAATAGATAGTCTTGAATACATGTAAGCACTGAGAAACCGGGAACCCTGGAGCGGAGTATTCCGCAGTTGTCCCTACTATCTAGTCTCTAGTAAGTAGGCACCTACCTAGGCATCTAGGGAAGTTCAAGCTCTCCACGCTCTTTATCTTTACCAAGTACGCTTGTTGCGGCTGTCGACTGTCTCGCCCGTCATGCCGTCTATGTCCTTACACCCGGGGCTTCTCCCTCGGCGGTTCCAGTTTCTTCTCGTCATCGTTCTCCTTTTCTTCATCACCGTCTTCACCCTGGGCCCGCCGTCGCCCACTTCCGTCCCAACCATCGAACAGGTCAAAGACGCAGTCAAGAACCCGCATTTGCCAAAAGTCTCCGTGCCGGATGTGTCGCTTCCTTCTGTGGCCGATGTGCTCAACTCGGTGGGGAAGCCAGCTCATAAAAGACCCCCGGCGAAGCAGGCAAACAGTACTGCGACGAGCTCATACCGCGCCATTGAGTGGTTCAGCGACTTCAAATGGCGCAATCCTTTCTCGTCAGGCGTCACCATGGACGAGAATCGTGCCCTCCTTCCGCCGCTGAAGATTCGTCCGTCCGTCTACACCTACTACGATCCGAAGCCCAAGCAGAGTCAAGAGGTCAAAGAGGCGGAAAACAGGCTGGTGTTGGCATGGAGAAGGGCGTGGTGGGCACAGGGCTTCAAGCCGCAGGTGCTGTCTCGCCGGGAAGCTATGGACCACCCGCAATACCAGCTCGTGCAGCGCTTGAAACTGGCCCCGAATGTTGAGACAGAGATAATGAGATGGCTAGCTTGGGGCGCCTTGGATGGTGGAATCCTCACAAATTGGCTAGCGTTCCCCATGGCCGACCACGATAACAGCATGCTTGCTTTCCTCCGACGAGGCGAATACCCTACCCTTTCCCGCGTCAAAACACTGCACAACAGCGTCTTCTTCGGCGACGGCGCAGCCGTGCAGGGGGCGATCACGAAGGCTGTCAACAACAAACTTCTCCAGAACGCGACCGCCAACTCGGATAAGATTGCTAAGCTGGCCAAGCAGGATGGAGGTGCCCTGGTTAACCTACTTGATGCGAAAGACATCGCCGTCGACAACAAAGCCAACGGTATCGCCTTTTATTCTAGTTATGCCATCTCCAACAGCTATGCTGGAAAGTACAGAGCAATCTCGGAAAAGATGACCAATGGAACCTCCGTCGAGGGCCTCGAACTGCTCGCCGCTCTTATAAACTCGCACCTCCACCTAACTTTCCAGGAAAACTACCCGGAAGGGTTTGCTGTAGTCAAGCCTCTTCCAGAGCATACGACTGCTCTCATGTACGAGGCCATTGACATTGCCCGCAACCTGACACAGTGTCCAGCCAGCCCCATGCCAAAAGCCTGTCCTCCAAACAGACTCACGTGTAAGCCCTGCGATGCGGCCAAATCACAAAGGCCCCAGCTCATCCCGACACTACAAAACTCGACCAAGAAATACACCATCGGAACCGTGCCTCACCCTTATACACTCACCTCCCTTCACTACACGCGCGACACCATCGACCCACAATTCACACGCTCGAGGACGCGCGACATCTGGATCAACGAAGTCACCAAGAATACCGTAATCGACCACAGCGAAAGGTACCGCGTAGTCAACTTCAAAGAACTCGTCGCCGCACCCGAATCGGCCCACCATTCGCTCTGGCTAACGGCCGAACGCGTCACTCAGGAAGACCTGGACTGGATCTTCGGCTTCACCCTCCCGCAAGCCTCATACTCCAAAGCCCAGCCCTCACCTTCCCACCTCTCCGACATGACGCTCTTCCCCCGCCCCAGTATGCCCTCTGCCATTCCCAACGTCCAAATGCAAGAGGAGCGTTGGATTAAGAACGAAGAGGAACGGCTGAAGAAGGCGAGACAGGCGCTGAAAAGCAAGGACACGCATGTCGTTGCTACCGTACAAGCGGTGGAGGCGTGGAATACCGCGGATACCGAGGCGTGGAAGTTCGCGAGGGCGTTTTCCGCTAGGCGAACGATGGAACGGAAGAAGTGGGAGGAGGAGGAGCAAAAGTTTGCAGGTAGCGAGAAGAAGGCTGGTGTCAGGCCTGTGAACACGGGGGGTAGGTGGCACGATCGAATGGTGAAGAACGATGATGAGGCGGACTCGAGTTGATATCATGATCCTAGCGCTTTTTTTTTTTTTCCCTTGTCCAATTGTATAGATTGTAATAGATGTCATGGCGCTTCTTTTTTTTTTTTTTTTTTTTTTTTTTTTTAATTTTTTTTTCAAAACCCCTCATCATCATCTCCTGGGGCTTTGGTATGTAGTTGGGCTGTCAGTGTAGTTAGGTCCTTGGCGTCGTTGTATACCATTTGTTTTTCCGCATAAAGAGGGAGGGAGTATTAGAGATGGAAGTTGGAAAATAGAAGGAATTGGTTTTTTTTTTAAAAAAAAAAAAAGGGGGGGAGTAAAGGAGAACGTAGAGGTAGGGTATTATCGCAAGTCGCTCAATCTTTAAATGGACATGGCTCCTCAAACGCATATAGATCAGTATCCAATATACAAACCACCTTCATCTCTCCCTCCCACCAACCCTCCACTCAATCATCCACTTCCGGCCGCAACATCTCTTCATCCACCAAATCCCCATCAACCTTCTCCCCCAAATCCATATCCCCCAAAAACACACGCCCCCTCAGCCCCTCGGGTAAATACTCCTGCCTCACCATCCCATCCAAATAATCAGGATTGTATTTGTACCCAGCCGAGTACCCAATTTCCTTCATCAACCTCGTGGGTGCATTGCGCAAATGCAGGGGAATGGGCAGAGCCGCAACACCAGGTTCCGCCAGGGCGGCTTCCGCGGCGCGAAGACCGCGGTACGCGCGTGTGGATTTGGGCGCGAGGCTGAGGGCTACTGCGGCGTGGGCGAGATTGATGCTGCATTCTGGCATGCCGATCTTTTCGCAGGCGCTGTAGGTGGCTGTGGCGAGGGAGAGCATGGAGTTATCTGCCAGGCCGACATCCTCGGAGGCAACGACTATGAGGCGGCGGGCGATGTAGCGGGGGTCTTCGCCTGATTTGAGCATGCGGGTGAGGTAGTACAGGGCTGCATCTGGGTTTGAGCCTCGTATAGATTTGTGGAGGGCGGATATGTTTTCGTAGTGTTGGTCGCCTGCGCGGTCGTAGACGAGAGTTTTTGTGAGGCTTTTTTTTATCTCGTCCTTTGTGATGTTGGGGTTTTTGGAGAGGCTGATGGCGAGTTCGAGGAGGTTGAGGGCGGTGCGGGCGTCGCCGTCGGAGAAGCTGGCGAGGTAGTGGAGCATTTCTTTGTCGAGGAGGGGGGAGGAGCATTGTTCGACTTCGAGGGCTCGTTCCATGATTTTTAGAATGTCGTTGGTGGTTAGGTCGTCTAGTGTGAAGGTCCGGCAGCGTGATAGTAGGGCACTGATGACTTTGAAAGATGGGTTCTCTGTTGTGGCAGCAATTAACGTGATGGTGCCCGATTCAACTGGTGCGAGAAAAGCATCCTGCTGCGTCTTTGAAAAGCGATGAATCTCGTCGCAGAAGAGAATAGTTCGTCGTCCTGTAAGCTGCAGGTCCCTGAAAGCTTCAGCGAATATTTTCCTAACCTCCTCCAGCTTCGTGCTTGTGCTGTTGATCTCTTGTATCTTGGAACCCGAAGCATGGGCAAGTATGCGGGCGATTGTCGTCTTGCCCGTGCCAGACTTTCCCCACAATATCATCGATGGTATCTTTTTCTCTTCCATCATCCCACGCAGCGTCCCTCGTGGACCGATCAGCTCCTGTCCAAACACATGGTCCAGCTTCAGCGGTCGCATTCGCTCAGCAAGTGGCTGAGCATCAACAACCGCCTTCATCTTCCTCCGCTTCGCCGCCGAGGGCGATTGTTGTTCCACCTCTATCTGTCCATCCGTAGCCTCATCAATAGATCGCTTCGTGGCCGGCGGTGGTGTCTTCGTTCGTTCCGCACGGTGTGTGCTGGTATTCGCGGGTGGAGCTATTGGGGAGGACGTAGGAGCCCCGTTCTTCACCCCATTCGCAAGTGCATTCGAATTGGAGACAGATTTTCGCCCCGCAGGCGTGAAGAAGCTATGTGTCCGCTGTGTATTCGGCGTCTCGTTCGATTCGTACAGGTGCAACTTGCACTCGCTGTCTAGATGCTCATTGATGAAGTTTTCTTTCACCAGCACATTGCACACCGGACACGCCACTCCTCCACTCATTCTGTATCTGTCCAACGACAATGTCCAAAGTGAGTGGAAGAGTGGAAGGGTAGGATGCACGCCGCGTCGCGTAAATCTATTTCCCAAAATCCGGGGAACACGTTCGGGGGTTATTAGTGAGCGGAGTTTGGTCGGAGGACAAGGGACGGCTGATGACGGCATATGTAGGTACTTTCTAGCCAGTGAGATGCGCCGAAGCACGCAATTTGTAAACTTCTTCGCTGGAACAACGCCTTTTGTTTGTAGATAAGGTATCTAATATAAAATCTACTGGCAATGAAGGCTGTGCTACCTTCAGCTCCTCGACATATATCCATACCTTTGGCAAAGCGTACAGCTTCTTTTATAAAGACCCCCACCTTCACCTTCACCCCTCTCCGTGCGATGTCGGCAACGACGCGACGAGAAGACCCGTTCAAGCCAGCGGCGCGAGTGGCAGGACAGAAGCAGGATGTCTGGTAGGTCGCGCAATGGAGAGACGCTGTATTTTGCTAAGGGAACAACAGGTCCATTGTCAACGAAGCTGCTGCGGCTTCCCCAGTGCAACCAATTGTGAACATGGGACAAGGTTTCTTTGGCTACAATCCTCCCAAATTCGTTCTCGACGCCGCAAAAGCTGCTCTCGACAGCGTAGAATGCAATCAGTACTCTCCCACAAAAGGGCGTCCGCGCCTCAAGAAAGCTATTGCCGACGCGTACTCGCCGTTCTTCGGACGCACAATCGATGCTGAGAAGGAGGTTACGATAACGACGGGCGCAAATGAGGGCATGTTGTCAGCCTTCATGGGCTTTTTGGAACAAGGCGACGAAGTCATCGTGTTCGAGCCCTTCTTCGACCAATACATTAGCAACATCGAGATGCCCGGCGGAAAAGTCGTATATGTGCCCATGCACCCGCCCAAAGAGGGCGCAACGAAGACCACATCAGCCGCCGAATGGACCCTCGATGTCGCGGAATTCGAGGCCGCCATAACGCCCAAGACGCGTATGATTGTTCTGAACTCCCCACACAACCCCATCGGCAAAGTATTTTCAAGAGAAGAGCTACAAGCCATCGGCGACATTTGCGTAAAACACAACATCATCATTCTGTCCGACGAGGTCTACGACCGCTTGTACTATGTCCCTTTCACACGCGTCGCCACGCTCTCCCCGGAAATTGCCAAACTCACGCTCACCGTCGGAAGCGGAGGCAAGAACTTTTATGCCACAGGGTGGAGAGTCGGCTGGTTGATCGGACCCGAACACCTCATCAAATACGTCAGCGCAGCACACACTCGTATATGTTACTCTTCCGTCTCACCCCTCCAAGAAGCCACCGCCATCGGATTCGAGCAGGCAGACGCCCACAACTTCTGGGACGAATCCAAGCGCGAAATGAAGGCCAAAATGGACAAGTTCAACGCCATATGGGACGAGTTGGGACTCCCTTACTCCGACCCCGAGGGCGGCTACTTTGTCCTCGTCAACATGAGCAAGGTCAAGCTGCCAGAAGATTACAACTTCCCGGCACACGTTGCAGAGCGGCCGAGAGATTTCAAGCTGAGTTGGTTCCTGATCAAGGAAGTAGGCGTTGCTGCCATCCCGCCAACCGAGTTCTTCACGCCGGGTAATGCGCATATTGTAGAGGACTGGCTGCGGTTCGCCGTGTGCAAGAACGACGATGTATTAGAGACGGCGCAGGAGCGACTGCGCGGACTGAAGAAATATATCCAGGAGTAAATGTAGAATCTAGAACAATTAAACTTGAGACTCGACTAGTTCCTTCCCTTCTTTCTTCTCCCTTTCCTCACCCTGTCTCATTCGTGCCCCCCGACAACCTTTGTCAAGGAACCAGATGAGAAGCAAAAATACACGTGAGATGACGGGTGCCTGTACGTGTAGAGATGTATGTGGCGGGATGGAGTGGTAGGCAGACGTGGTCACGTGGGACTGGTGCCTGATGGATGCTATGGTCACCAGAGTTTTAGCATTGTATAGTGTAGAATAGACCGAGTGTCAGAGAGAGAGAGAATTATAGTGTTTGGCTTCTGGGGATTTAGGGTGCGAGGATTTGTACGCTTGGTGATGGCTTCGCGCGTGGGGGATTACGAAGTTGCAGGTTCTGCATTTGGTATTGCCTTTCCTCATCTGAGTGACGGGCATGCGCTCGCTGGCGACGACTCGTTTAGGGCCGCATGTTGTGGGTTGGTGCTTGGGCTTTGTATAGGAGCGTGGCGGCGGTGTTGTGTTGAGGTGCGGAGGATGACCGGGAGCCCTACGGAGGCTGTAGTGAAGTCGGCGGCAGTCTCGCGGGCATGCGAGGGTTTTGGTCGCGAAGGAATATGTGTTTGAAGGCCGAGATGCTCGGGAGATGGAGGTGTTTGATTGGTATTTGGGAATCTATTCGTGCTGGTGAGGTTTGTCTCCTCCTGCGCTGGCCATCGTGACTACAAAATTTGCATGGCAGCTGCGACAGTCCGTCGACGATGGAGCAGGCTTTGATGAGGCTAACGGCAGGGAGTTCTAGATATCTCAGGCTGAACTCACGTCACTGTGTCAGTATCTACTGCTTCAGTCGCAAAGGCAGGGCTGATGGCAGACGGGTAGACTCACCTCACAGCATCAACATACCACGTCAACATACATACACGACCAGCGCGTCGACGCGTCTGCCATATCCTCAAGCCATAGACACAACATCAACGCCCTCTCCTCTGTCGCGACGACAACATGTCCCCTCGTCCCAGCAGACAGCCAACTCTTCTTCAATCACGCAGCATCGCCGCGACAATCAACGAAAAGCCCAACAGCAAGCAAAAGCCGCAAGCATTGTTTTACAAAAATTCCTTGCCGATCCGAAGACCAACAAGAGCAGTCATAGTTGTAGTTTTCAACTAGCAAAAACGCTACCTCAGACGAATCTTCACTGGTGAGCGTATGCCCTTGCACTCAGATGCTGAACAGAACTGGGGACGGGGGACGGCCGGGTTATATACTTGGAGAGATGGTGGTCCGGGCGCCGTGCACGTGATGGGGCTAGGGTAAATGGTCGGGCCTTTGGGCTTGGCGGTCTCGCTTACGCCCGCTAGTCGGAAGAAGGGTTTTGCCATGGGAGGGCACGTGAGTTGATGGCACTCCGTATCAAGTATGCAAGGCTTTTTATTGGGGGCGTGCGCGATCACTATTCTGCTCCCATGTTGATTATGTCATGCTTGACTTGTTCTACATGGTGTACTGCTCCGAACGAGTCCTTTCTTTTTACGACTTATTGGGGAACATTAATCCAGCAGGTTTTAACCACTAAATATGCTAGTCAAGCACAAATTGGCGTATTCCTTGTTTACAAAAGAGGATGCTTCAGACGAAGAACAACAGTCAGGTAAGTTATAGGCAGACAGGCGAGGAATCTTGAACAAGTTCTACATTCATTCTCCCACCCACGGATCGCTTATACAAAATCGAATCCTGCGTACGTATATTTAGTTTTCCTGATGCTACTATCACCTTAATAACGGACGAAACATCATCGAAGGCGATTCAATTGGCTTACAAGTCCGTTGCCGTTGCTTTTAGGCATATGGTACGCACGGTGACAGCCTTGACGATAATACAGAACATCGCACCAACTCGTTCAATGCACGGTCTTTCCTTGGCTAGTATCTCCCTATGTATTGTACTCCGTACAAGACGATGTTAGGGTCTTGGACTAACAGTTTATTCTCCGGAGTCCGATGACCATCTACTAGACATTTTGAACTGCGCATCTGCACTCTTGTCTCACATTCTTTACCAACACATTCATTATCATTGCATTCGTTACCACCACATTCGTTACTACGTGCCTAATCTTGCTAATAAAACATTATTTTCAAACTCTCAAAGTCGCAATGGCCCGGACAGCAACAATGATCAAAGCTGCCTTCTTAGGACTTCTAGCTTCAACACACGCGCTCCCCACCGACACTACCACCGCCATCTCCTCCCGAGAACCATCATCATCAATAACCTCATTCACTCCGCTCATCGGCCACCCCCCCAACAACTTCGACTGCAACTCACCACACAACCCCATAATCGTCCTCCACGGCCTCTCAGCCAACAAACACGTCGACCTAAACAGCCTGCAATACCACCTCAACAGCCTGGGCTTCTGCACCTTCACGCTAACCTATGGCGCCCACAAGATATTCCCGCTAGTAGGAGGTATAAAAGCCATGGCCGACTCAGCCGAGGAGATTGCCGACTTCATCAACGAAGTCGCCACCAAGACTGGCGCCGATAAGGTTGATTTGGTCGGCCATTCCGAGGGCGGCGTCATGGCTTTGTATGTCCCGCTCGCCCAGACCGGCATCGCTAGCAAGATCGAGCACACCGTATCGCTTGGACCCGCCGTGCACGGGGCGAAATACTATGGCCTGACGGATCTCGCATGGCTAGGCGGCGACCTAACAGCCTCCATGGTCGAGCTGGTGTTGAAAACGTTTGGGGCACCGGCCATCGCGGACATGGCGACCGGCGGAAACGTATACAAGACTTTCCTAGATGCAGCGGGGAGCATTGTCCAAAAGGGCGTCAAGGCGTCTATTGTGATGAGCAAAAGCGATACCCTAGTTGCTCCCGATGTGAGCGTAGTCGACGAGCCGGGTGTGCGAAACTTGTATGTTCAGGACTATTGTCCTGAGGACAGGGTGGGGCATGCTGGACTTGCTTGGGACTTGAATGTTTGGTTTATTGTTTTGAATGAGCTTTTGGAAAATTATGATAATAGGACGGTTGTTTGTGAGCGGGGGTTACCGTTTTGAGTCTTTTTTTTTCTTTTTTTGGTATTGATATAGATATGTACTTTAGTAGCTATTGTATATTAGCGATTGTACATTGTTGTTTTGGTTCTTGGAAATATCAATTTAACTCGTCATCGGTGTGATGTTGCGCTCGCCTCCCCTTCCCCAATGCACGTAGAGAGGAAGAGAGGCCGTGTCTTGGAAGTCTGAGCGAGCTGCTCACGCCTATACATCCTCTCTAAACCAACTCAAGGATTAAGACATCTTGAAAAATGTATCAGAATCTAATTCCATTCGATTTTGAAAAGCGCGAATACGGGATTATGTGCGTTCGATCGCTAGCTGCAGCTCCACAGTAATTCGCGAGAGAGCGGCTGCGTGATAGAAGTTTTGCCAGGGGAAGCTACGAAGATACTGTGTTGTTGACGATGAGTACGCTTGGTGGAGTGAATTGAAATTGGCTTGTGGAATGATTGTTGCGATTGAATGTGTTAATGATAGTTGAGTTGGTGGAAAAGATGGTTGAGCAATAGAGTAGATAGTCGATATGCAACCAAAAGGAAGTCGAAAATCAAAGGATAGATTAGTAGTATAACCACGCCATCAAGAACAAGGGCTCTACAAATATACACAAACACTCTTCTCAACTCTTACAACATAAAAAAATCAAACGCATTTCCCTCCCTCACTCATTAGAATCTGATATACAATCTATAATACACGACGTGTACGTAATGTATGTAGCCATTAATTGCCAATAACCACCACCACACCATCATCTCCAATAACCTACATTAAAAGAAAAAAAGGAAATCGTATCTAATAGTTTTAATACACCTATACAGTACGTACTCTCAAGGTCGAACCCTTGCTACATTCTCGTTAACCTCAGCTCCCAGCCCAATTCCAAATATTGTCTTTTTCTTCTTTCCCTTTTTATCCCCGTACTTTTCGTCAAACTTCTTGATGGCATTCAAACTGCTCATGTCCTCTGATATGCTTGCGCTGATCTCCAACAGGGCCTTTTCGAAATGCCGGGCATGGAGAATGCGTTTTTCGGGGAACTTGTAGTTTATACCTTGTAGAAGGTGGGGGGCGGGGGTTTGTGATGGCGATACAGCTGAAATCGAATCTGGTGTCCCGGGAACTTCTGATTGTGTGGACATGGACAAAGCAGCTTTGGCGGCGATGGCAGCCGAGTTCTCTTCCTTGACGCATGCTAGTGCTGCGGCCACGGCGATATTTTTGAGGTCAGAGCCACTGTAAAAGGGTGTTTGCTTGGCAATGTTTTCCACGCTGACAGAATCGTCGAGTTGCTCGCCCCGAAGATGAATGTTTAGAATTTCTTTCCTGTCATTCTCGGTGGGTAGGTCAACAAGCAACCGCCTGGGCAGTCGACGGATGACAGCATCGTCGAGGTCGAATGGACGGTTCGTGGCGACCATAACGAAGACAGAATGATCGCTCAGCCCGTCCCATTCTTTGAGGAACTGGTTTAAGATGTCGCGTGCCGAGGCGCGTTCACGACCAACATCTCGAGACGAAAGGACAGCGTCCGCTTCGTCTAAGAATACTACACAGGGTGATAACTTGCGTGCAAGGGAGAAGACAGCTGTGACATTCTTCTCTCCTTCACCAATGTATTTGTCGTGAATTTGACTGCCGGAAACTTCGAGCACGGCGCATCCGCTCTCTTTCGCTACGGCTTTAGCAAGCAACGTCTTGCCCGTGCCTGGTGGGCCATAGAGCAATGCTCCGGAGATCTTCTCTGTTGCTAAGACTCCGTAGCTGAAGGCGTCTGGCCGCAAGAAGGACAATGATGTTAGAGTCCGTATCGCGTCAATTGTCTCGGTGGGCACATGAACGTGATCAAACCCAGTCTTGATCTGATCAGGATTCACTATTCCCGCCATCAACCGTTTCTCGTATCGGTCAGCATCCAGTGCAATGTTTTTTAGCTGTCGTTCTCGGGTCACGCTCGCACTCCTCTTTTTGGTGCGAGTAAAGACATTCTTTCGCTTTTCGACAGCTGAAGTATTCTCACGACGAAATGACCTCGAGATTTCAGGTTTTCGCTTGACGTATTCATACTTGACTTCGTCGCTAGCTCTCAAAAGTCCTGCTGCAAGCGCTACATGAGTCCAATCTAAACTCGAAGCAGAAGGGTCAACGAGACGCAAACCAATAGTAGTCAGAGCGATTCGATGTACTTCGTCGTGCGTCAACACTTTCGTCGAAAAATCTTTAGGAAACAGCGCTGCGGAGGCACGCAAGTTCTTCAAGTTGCTCTCATCTAGGCGATTCGAGATACTCCGTGATACCATTGGGTCAAGAGAGTGTAGCATTGTCTGGATGTGTCGTACGTTGATCGCACGGAACTTTGCCTGTTCCGCTGGCGTAGCTAAACTCCTTGCTTCTCTGAAAGCCGTGCTAGTCGGATTTGTTGTAGACATTCGTAATGCCTCAACGGATTCCGCTGGAACGACAATATTTCTGAAGAAGCCAGAGTTTGTATCGGCTTGAAGGCCTTGCACCCCATCAACTGAAAGCTCGGGCGTCAGATCTCGAGAACATGTGGTGCCAACGATCATGATGCTCTCGCCGGCCTCCCTCCGTTTGCGAACGATATCTTCGAGTTTCTGAATGATGCGACTGCCATATTGTGTGGCACTGAGTTCTCTAATGTCGCGAATCAGGATGACCTTGGGTCGGGAAGTGGTTACCGCTTTCTTTCGCGGCGGGCTAATATTGAGCGAGAGCTCAATCTTGGACCAAGCCTTGTGGGGGAGAACAATGTCAAGGTTTATTATTTCTGTCGCAGGTGCGAGCGAGAAGTCGAAGAAACTCAGTGGCAATGGTTCTTGCGCGTTGACTTCCAGCGATGGCGGCTGAACTTCTTCGTCAAATTTATTACGATGAAAAGACCGTTTAGTTTCAACTGAACTGATCATATTTTCCAGCAAGTTGGAAAGTTTCAAATCCTCTAGTTGAAGTTCAGCCTGTGACTGGACACGTCCTTGACCTTCATTTGAGGATGGCTCTAGTTCTGTCCCTGCGGCGGTCACGGATTTTATATACCCAGCAAAGTCTTTGAACATTGCCGATATCGGGAACACAATTGGCTTTGCTGAGGGGAGCTCATTCTCTTCGATGGCATCGTCTTCCAGGTCATCCATAGCGTCACTGAGATCTGAGCTTAATCTGTGGGTTTCGTAGCCTAGAGATCGTATTGAATGCGGGGATGGCTCCGAACCTTCGCCTAAATAATCTCCCGCAATTTCGGCGAGATCTTGGGCAGAGAGTTCGATCACATCTGCTCCGAGCTCTGCCGCCAGAGCTTTGACTGTTCGGTTGATCGTTTTGTCCAAGTGGGTGAAGGGAGAATGCAACGTCAAGTTTGTCCGCGCCGAAGGGTAAGTGTCACCACTAGGTTGCAAAACCGAGAGAGCCGTAGCCATTGTCGCGCGAATTTCGGCCAGCACGAATGGAGACACATGTAGCATATCCTTGGTCTTCGGTTCCAAACCCATTAGTCTTTCGTAGGTATGCATTGACGTTGTGAGCGCGCTCTCGTGGGCTTCCCATTCTTGCTTCATCTCTATCAAGCGCTGATTCCCGGAAGAGTGAATGAGACTTTTGGTTTCAACCAGGGCTTCCTTTAGCGACGCAATACGGCGGCGCAACTCATCGCGCAAGACTTTGGCAGCAGCCTCCAGATCGTCGCCGCACACGAGAGCTTCCAACAGGTCCTCATTGTTTCCCAAGCCCCATGCAGCAGCCAGTTTTTGTGCAAAACGCCTGCTCTGTGACCTGGTCACATAACCATCCCAGGCTGCGAGGAGCCACCGTTTTAACAGCCCAACCCCAATTGAGGGGTCGGTGATGGGAATAGAGCACTGCGCGGTATCTTCCGCATCACGGCGGTGGAGCGACAATGCGAATTCGGAATACTTGGGTAGCTCACTATGAGAGTCCTCCCAGAGGAAGACTCTTTTCTTCAAGAACCAATTGGGAATGACTACAGGCGGGAGATCTTGGGCCCTGTTCCGACGCTGGGTGCGGCGCAAAGCCGATGAATACCGGCGAGCCAATTCTCGCGAGCGCTGTAGCCTTTGAGCGAGCAGCTCTGCATCCCCTGTTGCTACACCGTCTTCTGGGTTCGCCGTGGTTACTGGTGATGATGCTGCTCCTGTTCCTGGTGTCGTTGCCGTTGCCGTTGCTGTTGCTGATGTCGCCGCCGCCTCGCCCTTGTCTTTGTCTGCTGCGCCATTACTGCCCGTATCGGTCGGTCGATCCCCAGGTCCGGATGAAGGGTTCGGGTCGTTCGCAAGACTCGGTGTGGAATGAAAGTGTCGTCGCGGGCGTGGTGTGGCCAAATATGGGTATCTTCGGCGGCAGATCAGTCGTGCTGGAGGTCTTTGCGCTCGCAGGGCTGGCCAGAGTGCTCCGTACATACGGATAGGTGTGGAGACGTGGATGCCTACAAGGTACGATTGCAGGCCGTGGGTGGCTCGAACAGTGGCTTGGAATGTAGAAAACACTGATGTCGAATCTGCACAACATTTCGATCAATAGATGAGCATGATGGCCCCTATGCACTATTCCGGATTGGGCCTAGTCTAAAGCGACGACGCTTTTTTTCTCCCATACCAAAGTAGATATACTCGTCCACATGTCATCTTCTGTTGTATTACACCAGAAAATGTATCACAGTACAGAAAATTATTATGGCCGAGCATGTCAAGCTTATCCTGCCAATTCAGTAGCGAGAGATAGCGGCGTGTCAATTTGGTTACCTTCACTAGACCTCAAATAGATATTCCACTCACGCATGTGCAAAAGACGCTCACTTATCTGAGTACCACTTCCAACCATGAATCCATCTCATCTACCTGCATCTGTTCGAGTTCGAACTGTTTGGTTCGGATTCTCTGGCTGCTGAACGTCACCAGGAGACTGAAGTTTACCCTCGCACCAATGACGAGGGCAGGGTTACCGTACGAATTCTTCCAATGCTTGATCTTTCATTGTAGTTGGATCCACGGTAATGGGCTGGACTAATCGTTTCACACCCTTTGATCGAATGAGCAGCAGCTCTTTGGTAAACGAGCAGGCAGGAGCCGCGGCGGTGGGGAGGCGACATCCCCTCCTCAACGCTTTCATCGAAGCATGCACGAATGTATCATGGGACAGACTACAGCCTTGAACCAGAGCATCTATAGAGTGGAACGCCATAATACAAGCGTCTCTGTGACACTGAATTATTCCTCGCCTGTTGCACTCATCACTCAACAACACCGACATACGTATTAACATAGTGCCCATGCTAGACGTATCCTAAAGGTGTTCAACATCCTGCACTCTACCCCGTATAGAAATGCAAAGCGTGAACGATTGTAATATATCGATACCTTCTGCCCCCTTCTCACACCCACAAGACACGCTCGCCATGCCAGCAGTGAGCGAAAGTGACCTACCACAATCGCAGAGGGCAGATTCTGCGTATAGCTCCCGCAGAAACTCAGCAGATCCGTTGACAAAGGGTGAGCCGCCTAAAAACACTGAGCAGCAGGGGAACAGTGGGGAGAGAATCACGGCTGCGCAACAATGGAAAATGCTGATCGCTACATCAATCGCTAATTTCTGGGTAATCGGTAAGTCAACACTCCCCGTCATCCCTATTTACGTACACTCACCATTCAAGGTCTGACACAGAGTTTTGGCATATTCCAGCGGCATTATGGCAGCGCTGCGGCGGTGGAAGACGGCGTAATTCGCACTGTTGATATGTCACAGAGAGCGTGTATTGCGGCCATCGGGTCACTGGGAAACGGAGGAATCATGTCAGCTTTCAGTCTACTTTGGATGCCCTATCTACCCATTCTTGGAAAACACATCAAAATAATGTGTGCCGTCGGAACTCTCCTGATCTCGGTGGGTTTCGGGGCAGCGGCTGCCAGTAAGCAGGTAAGTCTTTCTTTGGCACGGACGATATCCTTTGTGAACAAACTGACACTGTCCTAGCTGTGGATGCTTCTTCTTACTCAGGGGTTGATGGTCGGTATCGGGGCAGGCGTCTTCATCTCTACGCTACAGCCCATTCTTCCTGACTATTTTGGACGACGTTGCGGCCTAGCCCAAGGCATATCTCTAGCCAGCAAGTCTTTCCCCCTTGTCTTTTCATCTGCTGACATCCCAAAGCTGCGTCGCTCGGTGGCACAACGCTGTCATTGTCGATACCACCACTGCTCGAAGCCATAGGAACTCAAGCCAGTCTCGGCGTGCTTGCCATCATCAGTGCTGCGGTTGGGACACTCGTCAGTTTTCTCGTCCAGCCACCACGCAAATTCGAACGTCGAAACACACGTGTAGTGTCCTGGACGATCTTCAAGAACCCAATCTTCACACTCTTGTTCATTGCAAGCTTCATCCATCCACTCACGCTCGCGAATCCCATGACTTTTGGCCCGGAATTCAGTGCGACTCTAGGGTTCACCAAAACTCAAGGATCCATTCTGCTGGCAAGCATGAATGCAGTCGGGTTCCCGGCGCGCTTAGGGATTGGATGGACGGTGGACAAACTGGGGCAACTCAACATGCTCTTGATAGCGATGGCTGTATACGGCATCGGGACGTGGGGGCTCTGGCTCTCTGCCGCACATACGAACAGCGGAGCACTCTGGATTTCCTTCAGCGTCGCCTACGGCCTTGTCAACGGCACATTCAACACGGTGATCAACTCCCTTCAAAAGAACCTGTTTGGGAACGAAATGTATTATTCTTACAATGGAGCAACGTCGTCGATCAAAGGCGTCGGTTACGTCCTTGGTGTTCCGCTCGCAGGCGCGCTTATCAGTCTGGTCGACGACGATAAATTGACACCGGCAGACTTCATGAAACCGATCATCTACAATGGCGCATTGCTGGCCGTTGCGATCGCGTGTCTTGCAGGGGTTCGCATCCTGGACGTAAAGCAGAAGGGATGGGCGTGGAAGCGATAGAGGAGGACTTTGAGCGGAGCGCAGACGGACGGTAGAGGGTAGACGGATGGTGCAAGCAAAAGTCCTTGATTCAATATTAGATACGGAGTATAGAGATTCACATGTGCTCAAAGAGAAGTAGCTGCAGTTTGGCTTGTTATCAATTGTTAGTTTAATTAATTATTATATTCATTTCAACTCCATCTGAACCCTCTTCAGGCCGTTGAATTCGCGGGTGGCATCCAAAGCTGACGGGGACCGGATAGATGGCTGCCGCTCAGTCCGCTTCCAAGCTGGTTGTCGCGTTTTGTCTTAATAATTAGGGTTTGCCTTTCGGCCTAAAACATGTTGGACAATTACGGAGCATTATAGGAGGTTGTGATTAGCATCCAATGCATGCAGGCGCTGCAGTGAAATGACGCGACGTGGAGGGTTTTAGCGCGAATAGAAAGGAGATGTTTTGTGGCTGCAGCAGCGAAGATCGCCCTCGCGTCGAGTCGAATAGGAAGAAAAACAGCGATATATCTAATAATACCGAAGCAGGTATCTAGAGACTAATTGAGACAAACGCGCCGTAGAGCTGGGCTCTCTGTCATGCACCACCCTCACCTTGACCCTTGAGGCGTCTTCGCACTCCATTGCCATGATGCGTGCGTGCGTGCGTGTATAGACGGCGAGCTAAACGTGCTGCATTCCCCATCTCTACACCAACAGCGAAACTACATGGAAGCTCGTGGGCAGGCGCAATCCATTATTACTACCATGCTCTCTAGTTAGAATGAACCTCGCTGCAAGACTTCGCCCTCGTCCCCGGCCCAACGAGCCATCGCCATGACTCTCCCGCCGTCAAACCCCCGGATGACCAGTCCTGCCTGGGGTGGCTCTATCAAACTCACGCCCTCCCCGTCGCCCTACCTGAAGAACACCCCGCTGCGCTCGCCCGCCAAACCTCACCGCTCCGAAGCCAGTCTGGCCCTCCGGCAGGTCATTGGCACGACAACTAATTCGGCCAATGCCTTCGACAGCGTCTCCTCTGCGCGCTCTTTTGCCTTCTGCGCTGGTGCTGCCGCCGTGGTTGCGACCGTCGAGGATGAGCACCGAGTCTCGCAGCGCTTCTTCCGCGCGCGCCCCACGACGAACCCAATTAATCCGTCGGCATCAGTCTATGGAGGGCCCCCGACTCCCACACAGAACGAGAGTAGGAACCGTGCAGCTGCCTCGTTGCGCGAGACTGGCATCGGTGGCTCACCACTGGCTTCGCCTGCAAACGATCGGGGCGATTCGCCGGGTAACAAGGCATGGTCTAATCGAGAAAGGATCAAGGCCGCCACCTGCGTGTCCTTCAATGCTGATGGGAAGTTCTTGGCTGTTGGCGAGGTCAGGCCTTTCCCTCCCCGTCTGTCAGTAGGCATGGTGCTAACAGCTCCAGACGGGATACAAGCCGCGTGTGCTGATCTTCTCTACCGCGTCCGATGCTCCTTCAGACACGCCTCTAACTGCAATGAGCGACCACACTTTCGGCGTCAAATGCGTTGCCTTTTCGCCCGACTCACAGTACCTGGCCAGTTTGGGATATGCTAACGACGGCTTCCTGTATGTATGGAGCATCAATGCGCGGACGGGGGCTGCTACGTTGCACGCGAGCAACAAATGCACAAGTAACATCAATCGGATAGCATGGGTGGGGAATAATCTTGTAACGTGAGCATTTCTGTCCATGGCTACTACTACCATTTGACGCTGACCAAACTAGAGTTGGCACACGACACGTCAAAGTCTGGCGGATAGAGGATGCCAATTCGACGCCGCGACTCTCCAAGACCCGACAAAGCGAAGTTTCTTTCACCTCGAGCAGTATCCATAAAACGTTACCCGGTCGCAATTGCCTCCTTGAAAACCTTCTAGAGGCCAACTTCACGAGCGTTGTGGCTGCGGCCCCCTCCAAAGCTATTGTAGCATCCGACAAAGGCCATATATGCTTAATTGATGATAGTGACGGAACACAGCGGTTTTACAAGATGTATGTGTTTGTATATAACCTACACGACTTCACGAAGTGGCTCTCTCTTTGTTCACTCTACTGACTTCCTATTTCGATTATAGTGCCGAAGCCGGTGTTCCCGTGACCAGTCTGGCAGTCGATTCCAGAGGACGCCTCCATCTGGCCAGTAATCGGGGAGGTCTCAAGACGCTCAACATTAGCGATATCATTGAATCGTCAACACCACCACCTCCACCTCCACCAGAGGTGGATTCGTCGACCATCACTCTAAGCGAAGACTCGACCAAGATTGAAGCCGTTGTATGTTTGGCTGACTACGTTACTACCGTAGACTCGCAGCATGCCATCCGTCTTTCGCACTTGCGAGCCTCAGAGGACGAAAGCCTTGTTGGTGATGTTGTACAAGAACTACCCGCGCATGGTAGCCCCGTGCTGGGAGTCACTGCATTAGATAAACCGAACATACTAGACGCTTCCTTCTGCACTTGGTCTGCTGGTGGCTCTGTGCTGTTCTGGAGCCATGATGGAGTATGTAAAGAGGCCTTTCACGTGCCATTGGAGCAACTCGAAGGAGTGGATATCGAGATCAACGAGTTGAAGACTATTCGCGCCTCCAAAGATACCAGCTTTCTAGTCGCTGGGGACAAATACGGTATTCTCCAGTATGTACGAGACCTGTAAACTTGTGGTGCTCTCGCTCTTTCTATTTCTTCGCCTTCCCCTTGGAAGTCAGAGTGCCATACTAACAGACCGATAGGATTATTGATTGTAAATCTAAAGCGGGCACAGTTGAATTCAAAGCCCATGCAAACGAGATCACTAGCGTGGCCATCTTCGAGGAAAAGGAGGTCGCATACGTTGCCACTTGTGCGCGGGACCGCATGGTCCAAGTCTATCAGCACAAGGCCCAAACATGGAATCTAATGCAAACACTCGATGAACACGTTGGGGCGGTGACTGGGCTAGTTTTTTCACGGAACGGTGATCGGCTTGTCTCGATGAGCTCGGATCGTAGTATCGTCGTCCGCGAACTAGGTACGTGACTTCCAGGCGCAGACTACATTGAACAGATGGGTGCAAAGCAATTTATTCTTTTCACTTTCATTGGGCCGTACTGAACCCCGTTTGGACCAGGTTGCTGACTTTGTGATGAACTTTAGCCTCTCTTGAAGCAGAAGGTGACCCTTCGAGGGCGTTCATCATACAACGGACGATCATACTAAAGGCCACACCGGTCTCTATAGCTTGGGATGTGTATCATGACGATGTCCTCTTGGTCTCAACGATTGACAGACATGTACACAAATACGACTTGCGTAACGGCCAAAGTCTCAGTACCTTTCGCGCATTGGATACTGAAGGAGGTGATGCCGTCATACTCTCGTCTCTTGTTCATATTTCAAGAATGTGGGGACCGCCGCTTATTGCTGGCGTATCCAGCACAGACAAGTCGATACGACTATATGAAGAAAGCGGGGCCTTGCTGGCGCGTGATTGGGGACATACCGAAGGCGTGACCGACATTGCCCTCGTGCAGAGCGGCGAAGTAAATGATGATGCGACGGAGAAGTCTTTGGTGACAGTTGCGGTGGACGGAACCATCTTCATATGGGGACTTTTACTCCAACCACACCGAGGAGATGCGTCGAAATCTGTAGACCTTCTTGGGCCAAATACGCCTGCAAATCAATCTTTGCTAGCTAGCAAACCGCCATTACGGCGGGTATTCTCACAGTCTGAACTTGCCAAATTCCAGCGTTCCCCAGACGATGACCGATCAACACCAACGGGGAATCGTTCGCCAAAACTACGCAAGAGAGTTTCGAAGTTTTCTCTGGCTTCTACGCCGAAGCTCGATTCTTCACCTTTGCCTAGTCCTACCTTGGCACGCCGCCGACTGACAAACTCGTCCAGTCAGTCTACACTTCGACGATCGAATCGGAATCGATCTCCATCACCCCCAAGCCCACGAAATCCGCAGCTTACGAAGCGTCGGTCGTCAGTGGATGTTCGGGTTCGCAGCAAGGCTCCTGTGAACGAATTCGGAAGTCTGGGCGCATTGAGTGAATCCCTCAATCGCACTCTTCGTGCTTACCGAAAGCGTCTAGCCAACAATAACGATAGTCTAAGTCCTGAACTTGTGCGGGATGTGGAGCGCGAGCTCGCTCTGACAACACGCGCGGTCGGCGAGAAGGCAAAATCAAACGGTGCTTTTAACGAAACAGTCATGCAAAAGTTGCTAGACCAGTACTCCGAGCGGCTGCTGAGTACGCTTGACGAGAAGATAGCCGCCAGTGTCGCCTTTCGGATGAGGGAGAAGAGCGAGAGCGGTATATCCACCGGAGTGGCGTCTCCAACATTGGAGCAGGAGGAAGAAAAGATGATGGAGAAGGGTATCATGAACCACGATGAGGGTGAAAGCGAAGCGGGAGACTCCGCGGCGAGCAGAGCAGGGTCGGAATCATCAATTTCTAATGGAAAGGCTGGAGTGCCTCGGACATGATGAATGGGAACGGGCGTTTTACAGGGAGGGGGAACTAGAAGGGTATTTTTTTTATTCTTATTTATTTTGGACAACTGGTGGATTCGATGTGTGGTCGGTGGGTAGGTTAGGTACCCTTGGATGAGGCTCGCCTATGTGAAAGGAAAGGAGCTATGTGAAAAGGAAAGGAGTACCATAGGCGTCATTGCAAGCTTATTGAAGCATGCTGGATTCTTCTCCTTTTTTTTGGTTTTTTGCTTACGATACCATTTTTTTAATGTAGTTGTAGCGTCTTGTTATCCCCCCCTTGGCTTGGCTCATGCTTGAAGAAGAATTGGGGTTTCGCTGGGAAAAGCGCGTCGTTATAGATGGTGATTATTAACGCGCTGTGTATATTGTATGTAGATAGCTCGCACTATGTATACAAAGTGTATATGTATGTCTCCGAACGATCACGTGGAATCTGATCACATGATCCAAGCGCTTGAAGTTTTGTTACTTGGTTCTACCTTGTACAGATACTTTACAGATTTGCGAATATATTGAGAGCTTCAAGCTTGAAAGATGTTTGTCTATTAGTAAATACATGCTATGCTCACTTTCACTCACCTGAGCTGCGACACGTATATACGTCATAACTAGCACGCGCCCCATGGTATGTACAAAGCAGTTATATACTGGGTTTTCTTCCTGCGCCTGGGCGGCGGATGGGGATCACCACTTTGGCTTCCTGGGACTTGGGTATTTAGGGGCTGGTTGGTATGTTGGCACTTCTTACAGGCAGGTTAGTGGGTAGGTAGGGTGGCATGTATGTAGGGGGTTGCAGCCGTTCACGCGTCCCTGTCCCTGTCGTCCGATGTTCGGTGGATTGGGTTGGATGATCGGTTTGTTCGGTTATTGTTCTGTATGGGGATTTCTGCGCCTCGGGCAGTGGAGGGATGGTGGGGGTGGGGGGGCTGATTCTTCCCCGTGTCCGGTGGTGGGTATTGTTGGGGTGGATGTTTCTTTTTCTCTTCTTCTTCTTCTTCTTTTTTTTTATTTCGCTTCTTTTTTCTTTCTTCTTTCGCAGGGACGGACGGGGACATGGATGGGGGATATGGGGTTTTATATGTAATTGTGTGGCATTCTAGGGTCCGCTTTCATGGTTTTCTTTTCCTGTGGTGGAGGGAGGTTGGTTATTAGCTTAGGTAGATACCCAAGTATCTATCCATTCATCCATCCGTCGACACATGTACACGAAGATGGATTGAGGAAGAAAATACGCCGGATCACCCTTTGATATGAATAGCCGACCAAGCGCCACGCACGTGATACCGATTCATACAGTATCAAGCTCATGTACCGGCACCGGGTATACATACACAGAATGGCAGCATCTACAAGATGTCCAACGACAACACACACACACACACACACACACACACAACTAGCAAAGCCCCGTGGCCCCCAAGGCCATCCGACTAGCGAAACAGATCAACCTCGTATTCGAGCACGTCGCACTCGCTCGCGTGGTCGGACAAACGGAGTGGGCCAAGGTAGGCAAAGTGCGGGCTGTCAAGCAGTAAAGAGACCACAGCCGTTCGTCCCCGCACTATTACGGGCAAGACAGCAGCCTACTACATAACCGGGACGACGGGGGACCCACAGCTCAGGACGGCGTCACCCAGAGGGCCAAATCCATAAGAAGCAGTCCTTCGCACATTCAGTACTGTTGCTATCATTGCTACCATCTACACATCTACTATCCCACATCTACTGCTTGCCTACTTGTTGACTGATTGACTACCTACCCAACTGTTCTGCTTTGCGGTTAGGCCTCCCCCCCTCGCCATCTACAGCTCCACTGCTGTCCCCACCAGTCAGTCAGCTGTTCGTTCTCCAACAAAACCGACATCTCCCAAAATCTATCCACTTCCGCGCGCTTGCGGTCAATCGAGCCCTTTATCCGGAATTGAGTCATATAGCTGCGTCTTCGCTACCATCCCGAGCTATATCAGTCTCTCCTGCGTTCCCGTCCTGCTGCTGCTGCTGTGATCGCCGCAAACCGCTTTCCTCTCGCAGGCCACACACACACACACAGACACAGTTCGCACGCGCGCAATGTCTGAAGGCGATGTGAAGCCGCCTGTGGTCGCCGAAGCCCACCAGGTCGACACCTTCCACGTCCCCAAAGCCTTCTACGAGTGAGTTTGTGTTCTTCAGCCCTGTGTTGCATCATCCTGTTCTCGGTGGTGCTGGACGGCGTATTTGGTGGCTTTCTCCAAGCTACGCCACGGCAGAGCGGGGATGCCCCCGCCATTTCGCCCAGCAAGATCATCACTGTCCCTACCCAGATCTTCTGGCTGACCCATGACCTCACAGGAAGCACCCACACACGAAACCGCATCTCGATAATCTGGAGCACTACCAGCAGCTGTACAAGGAGTCTATCCAAGACCCGCATCAGTTCTGGGGCCGTACTGCGCGCGAACTGCTCACCTGGGAGCGTGATTTCCAGACAGTGCATGCTGGTAGCTTTGAACATGGCGACAATGCGTGGTTCGTTGAGGGTAGATTGAACGCTAGCTATAATTGCGTCGACCGACATGCCTTCAAAAACCCAGACAAGCCTGCGCTCCTCTACGAGGCTGACGATGCCGGCGACAGCCGTATCATCACCTATGGCGAGCTCCTGCGCCAGGTGTCGAAGCTCGCCTACACGCTGAAGGAGATGGGTGTCAAGAAGGGTGACACGGTTGCTGTATACCTGCCCATGATCCCCGAAGCAGTCATCTCACTGCTGGCTTGCTCGCGTATCGGTGCCGTGCACTCTGTGGTTTTTGCCGGTTTCTCATCCGACTCCCTCCGTGACCGTATCATCGATGCTGAGAGCAAAGTCGTCATCACCACCGACGAGGGCAAGCGTGGCGGTAAAGTCATCGGAACCAAGAAGATTGTCGACGAGGCCTTGAAGCAGTGCCCGGATGTTTCCCACTGTCTCGTCTACAAGCGCACCGGTGCCGACGTTCCATGGACCAAGGGACGAGACTGGTGGTGGCATGAGGAAGTTGACAAGTACCCCAACTACATTGCGCCGGAGTCGGTGAACTCGGAAGACCCTCTCTTCCTGCTCTACACCTCCGGATCCACCGGCAAGCCCAAGGGTGTCATGCACACAACTGGCGGCTATCTGATCGGAGCTGCCCTCACCGGAAAATACGTCTTTGACATTCACGACAATGACACCTTCTTCTGCGGTGGTGATGTAGGATGGATCACTGGCCACACATATGTTGTCTACGCCCCGCTGCTGCTAGGTGTGGGTACGGTTGTCTTCGAGGGCACTCCCGCTTATCCCAACTTCTCGCGATACTGGGACATTGTCGACAAGTACAATGTTAGCCAATTCTACGTTGCGCCTACAGCTCTGCGTCTGCTCAAGCGTGCCGGTGACGAGCATGTCAAGCACCAGATGAAGAACTTGAGGATATTGGGATCTGTGGGCGAGCCGATTGCCGCCGAGGTTTGGAAGTGGTACTTTGAAATCGTCGGAAAGGAGGAGGCGCATGTTGTCGACGTAAGTGCTGCTTTCAATGTTGGACTGGCAATAGGACTAATAGCAACAGACATACTGGCAAACCGAGACTGGTTCACACGTCATCACTCCTCTGGGAGGTATCACACCCACCAAGCCTGGATCTGCCTCTCTTCCTTTCTTTGGTATCGAGCCTGCTATCATTGACCCAGTCTCCGGCGAGGAGATCCACGGTAATGACGTCGAGGGCGTGCTTGCGTTCAAGCAGCCGTGGCCAAGCATGGCCCGCACAGTCTGGGGAGCACACAAACGGTATATGGATACGTACTTGAACGTGTACAAAGGTTACTACGTGAGTGTCACGATACTTGCGGAAATGAGGAGATTTTCTAACCTCCGCAGTTTACCGGAGATGGTGCAGGCCGTGACCACGAGGGCTACTACTGGATTCGTGGCCGAGTCGATGACGTGGTCAATGTCTCTGGGCACAGATTGTCAACTGCGGAGATTGAGGCTGCGCTTATCGAGCACCGTACGTGACTTCCTGCACCTCTTGACTGGCGCGCCTCGTTTTTACTGACAGGATGCAGACTCGGTGGCTGAGGCGGCAGTTGTCGGCGTTCACGACGAGCTCACCGGCCAAGCCGTTAACGCTTTTGTTGCGCTGAAGGATGGCAACGAGACCAACGACCAGACCAAAAAGGACCTGGTCTTGCAAGTGCGCAAGTCGATTGGCCCATTCGCAGCACCAAAGGCGATTTATGTCGTGCCGGATTTGCCCAAGACACGATCTGGGAAGATCATGCGTCGTATCCTTAGGAAGATCTTGGCTGGTGAAGAAGACCAGCTGGGCGACATCACCACGGTAAGCCGTTTATGTTCTTTTCCAGTCTTGCCACGCCCGTTGCTTAGTTGTGTCTTGGTGGTGTTCATCGATTACGCGTCGTGATGCAGGCAGTTGGAGCTAACGAATCCAACAGCTTTCGGATCCCTCGGTTGTCGATAAAATCATCGACACAGTTCACCAGGCCAAGAAGTGATGGGAGTGTGGGAGTGTTATAAGCGGAACGAACCTGAGGCGCTTGGGTGGAATCAGTAGGGATTGCCAAAACGAGAGCCAAACAAGGGCGGGTAAACCGGCGGCCAAATTGGGGGGGCATTGTCGCGGGGGTGACGCATGCTGGTTCTTCCTTGCTCGCATGTATGTATGTACTCTGTTATGCAGGCGCTGAGAGGGTGAGGGGGGCGCGAACATGAGTTGTATAGCGATGGCCCATTAAGTATTATTATTATCATTATTATCATTATTCCATATTTCCAATTCTACACTACAATAGCCAGTTTCCGCGTGCTGTTTGGCATTTGTGACATGCGGCGATCCAGGGTGGGGCTTTGTGATGGGGGGTCACTTGGGGGTCTGCAGACATCGGATATGTGGTGTCCAGCGTGTGTGCGTATCACCGTATGTAGGGGAGTTTCAGTACAGTAACAGCCCAGCCCATCCGACCGTTCGCTAGCCCCCTTTTGTAACAATGTCCTGGCGGCTTTATATACTTACGAGTCTTTGTTGCGGCAGGTCGAGCGCGTCTTTATAGGTAGAGTGCTCTCAAAAGGGGAGCGGATAACTAGCGGCAAAGGTGCTGACACAGGCCAAAGATTACACTCATTACGCTCCTTTGTCCATATTATCTGTATGTAATTGACTCTCTTTTTGCACCGACATCTTCTGCACAGCCCTCGACGAGCACTCTTGGCAAGCCCCCAGCTTACGCCTTCGTTGCCGTGGTCGATGCCGTGCAGCCGTTCCCTTTACGAAGGACTACTACCGATCTACCGAGTACTCGTCGTTTACATACGCCTCTCTCTGAACTAAAACAGCACCATCCCATCCCCCCACCCCCCCATCATACATGTCACTCGCTGCACGCCCGTATCTAATAAATACCCCCTCCTTGCTTCTCCCTTTTCTAGCGCACTGCTCCTTGACGGAGCGCCGCCGCAACCATGCTATTCACTCGGGTCGCGATAGTCGCTGTATCCATCTTCGCATCAATCGCTGCTTCAGCCTCGACTGCCCGACCACCGCTGCGGCGTATCGCACTTGCGAAGAACCCCTCGATCCTCACTCAAAACAGCCGTGTGACGGCCGTCTCCCACTTCGACTTCGTTTTCGATTATTCCGGACAGAGGATACGGCTGACCCTCGAGCCGAACCACGACATCTTCGTAGAGGGCGCAAAGGTGCAGTACCTGGGCGCTGACGGAACCATTACCAAGGAGGAACCGCTGGACCGAGAAGCGCACAAGGTGTTCAAGGGCGCTGCCTTTCTGAAGAGGGCGAACCGCTGGGACAGAGTAGGATGGGCGCGGGTCGAGATAATACGAGACGGCGGGGAGCCGCTCTTCGAGGGTACCTTCACTGTGGACCACGACCACCACCATGTGGCTCTCTCGACCACGTACAAACAGACGCGAATGGACGAGGACCCGGATATCGACCTGCGCAGTGATGAATACATGGTTGTATTCCGCAACTCGGACATGGGATTCAACCAGGAGCAGTCGGAGCTGAAGAAGCGGTCGGCTGGTCTGACGTGTGCCAGTGACTCGCTAGGCTTCAACACCCAGGACGAACATCCCGTGTATGCATCGATGCGGACACGTAGCGAGACCAGCAAGTTCTTCTCGTCGTCGTTCTCGTCGCTTATGGGCCGTCAGGTGGACAGTACACCTGGCGGCGGGAATAGCGCCGGTACCAATCTTGTCGCAAGCATCGGTAGTACTGCCGGCTGTCCTACGACGCGAAAGGTTGCCCTTGTCGGCGTTGCCACAGACTGCACATACACTGCATCGTTCAACTCTACTAACACAACCCGCAACAATGTCATTCGCCAAATGAACTCAGCCTCTGAGCTTTTCGAAAGTACTTTCAACATCTCCCTTGGCCTGGCGAATCTGGTCGTCACCGAACCGAATTGTCCGACAACGCCCCAAACCGCCACCCCATGGAACCGCGCGTGCAACAGCAACTTTGACATCCAGGCACGACTCAGCTCGTTTTCCGAATGGAGAGGGAACCAGAAGGACTCGTACGCATATTGGACTCTTCTAAGCACGTGCAACTCGGGCTCTGCTGTTGGTTTGGCCTGGCTTGGACAGGCTTGCACGACTGGTTCTCAAAATTCAAACTCGTCGGCAGGAAACGCAGAGTCGGTTGCTGGGGCCAACGTTGTCGTGCGAACATCGACAGAATGGCAAGTCATAGCACACGAAGTCGGTCACACGTTCGGCGCTGTTCACGATTGCACGTCTTCCACTTGCCAAAACTCAAACACCGTCAACGCTCAGCAATGCTGCCCACTCAGCAGCAGCACCTGCAACGCCGCAGAACGATTCATCATGAACCCCTCAACCTCGGAGAACATTGACAAATTCTCACCCTGCTCCATCGGTAACGTTTGCTCTGCGTTGGGCCGCAATAGCGTCAAGTCATCGTGCTTGACTAACAATCGAGGCGTTACCACCATTTCCGGTCAGACTTGCGGAAACGGCATTGTCGAAGGCGACGAACAGTGCGACTGTGGAGGCGAAGGCGGCTGTGGCGCCAACACATGCTGCGATGCAAAGACGTGCAAATTCAAGAACAACGCAGTGTGCGATGACTCGAACGAAGACTGCTGCAAGAATTGCCAATTTGCAGCAGCCACAACCGTTTGCCGTGCAAGCTCCAGTTCTTGCGATCCCGAAGAGAAGTGCACCGGAAGCAGTCCCTACTGTCCAGATGATAAGACACGAGACGACGGTAGCGACTGTGGAAACGGCTTGAAGTGTGCTAGCGGGCAGTGTACATCGCGAGACCAGCAGTGCAAGACTGTGATGGGCAGCTTGAACCAAGTTGGCAACGACACTTATGCCTGCGACAACAGCAACTGCATGCTCAGCTGTGCCAGTCCTCGATTTGGACGCAATGTGTGCTATGGCATGCAACAGAACTTTTTGGACGGCACGCCTTGTGTTGGAGGCGGCAAGTGCTCAAATGTAAGTATCTCTCGTCTGCATCAACATCGTCATCATCATCATCATTGTCATCACATACACACATACTAATGATCGGATAGGGGCAATGTTCTGGTAGCTCCGTCGGTGGCGAGGTCAAAAACTGGATCTCCACCCACAAAAACCTCGTCATTGGTCTCGGCTCTGCAGTCGGCGGTCTCATCGTCCTTTCCATCCTCGCCTGCTGCATAAGTAGTTATCGCCGCCGTCAGAACCGGAAGAAGTATGCCGCGAACCTGATACCAGCGCAACGCGTTGGTCCCGGCTCTCACAACCATTACAATAGATCGAGAAGCCACGGTGCGCCTCCTGGCGTGCCGGAAACGACACAACATGGCAGAGGGAGATGGGCACCGCAAACAGGCCACGCGAATGTACCGGAGCCACCGCCCCTTTACCACCGGAGTAACAGCGTGCGGTACGCATAGACGATAATCGACGCATCTTTTTTCTTATTATATTTGCATTTGGAATGGGATTGCATCGGAGACACTCCCTCGGGGCATCTGGATATATATATATCTACCTACTACGGTCAGCAGCATACCTTACTTTGGATCTTTTGGGGCTAGCGTTTTGCCCTTGGTTGCTTCCTTTGTGAGCGTCGTTTTTCATCCATATTGCATCTCGCACGGCGTTGCTTTGTTTTTTTGTTTTATTTTGGTCTCGCATCCGGCACTACCGGGTTCGTCTTTCTTTGGGTTTGGAGGTGGGGTTTATGGGCTTCGTAGAAGCGGGGTGGTCTTGGATTGACTTGCCTTGGGTGCGACTTTGGTTGCTCGCGGTAGATGAGTGGTATACATATTGTGTAGGGTCCATATGGTTGTCTATAGGGGGTGCTCGCATTGTGTGGGGAGAAGGCATTGGTAGAGGGATACAGATACATTAATACTCTATAGCTTGCCTATTCTTATCCTTTGGAAACGGCATGTACGTAGATAGCATGGCCAATCGAGGGAGACTTTACGTATTGAGTATGATGAATAGTATACATGTGCTGCTTCTATTGCTTGTATTAGTGGGGGGGGGGGGGTTTGGGTATCCTACTTTCTTCTTTACACATGATTATCAAGCATATCTTACAACCCACTCACAAGTAAACCCCACAACCCCCTCAATACCCATGCCTCTCCAACTCCCCCTCCGTCCACTCCCACAACTTCTTCGCCAACCCCTCATCCCTCGCCCACGAGCTCGCCCACCCCTTCTTCCCAACCGGAGTATAAAACTCCCCACTAACCACCTCCCCCACAGCCCCCCAAGTCTGATTCAAAGCGCCCCCCTCCACGCCACCAAAATGCCCAGGCAAAACCGGAAAAAGCATCCGATAAACCCACAACCCCATCCTAACCAGCACATTCCCCTGAACCGACGCATACAAGTCGGTAACAATGACCCCAGGATGAATAGCCACAGCCGTAATACCAGGATACCGAGCCGCCAACTCGCGCGAGAACAAAATATTCGCAAGTTTCGACTGGCCATAGCGCGCGGCGGAATAATGCGACGCGAGTGCCTTTTGATCCCACACGATGCCCTGTCTCGGGGCGAAAAAATGCCCCATGCTCGAGACGGTTACGACGCGGACGTCGGAGCCCTCCTGCGCGGCGGTGCGCAGGAGTGTGGGGAGTAGGAGTTTGGTAAGTAAGGCGTGACCTATGTGGTTTGTTGCGAATTGGATTTCGTAGCCTTCGTTTGTGAGGGCGTAGGGGGTCATCATTATGCCGGCGTTGTTGATGAGGATGTCGAGGCGGGGTTCGCGGGCTTGGAAGGCGGAGGCTGCGGTGGCGATGGAGGGGAGGGACGTTAGGTCTAGGGGGAGGTATTCTATGGGGGTGTTGGGCGTGGTGGCTTTTAGGGCTTGGATGGCGGCTTGGGCTTTGGATTCTGTGCGGGCGGCTAGGTAGATGCGGGTTGGGTTGTGGGCGGCTAGGTAGGCGATTGTTTGTTTGCCTAGGCCGGTGTTGCCTGTGGGGTTGTTTTTGTTAGATGGGTGGTTGTGGTGGTGGTTGTGGGATTGGGGGTACGGGACGGACCGCCTGTTATGAGGATTACTTTGCCGGTTAGGTTTGGAATGTCTTTTGCGGGGTTGAAGGAGATTCCCATTGTTTCGTTGGGGCTGCTGGGGGCAGGCTGGAGGGGAGGGGGAAAAGTGAGATGTGGTGTCGTGTGGATTTTGTGGTTACGAGATATTCTGTTGGACGAGTGTGACAAGGTGTGGACGGTCGGTTCGTTTCGGAAACAGCAGGGCTAGCTTAAGATAACGTCACAAGCCGAAGCACGCTCATCTCTTATCTCGTATTTAGGCTGCAAGTAGAGGCAGAAAAAAAGATGCTCCAAACACCAGCTCTTGGTTCCGAAAGTGGAATATAATAGGGTGCATCCTGGCGCGAAACCCTGTCGTGATTGGTTCATAAGGATTACTGGTGGTTCCTAGACTACATAGCGTGGTCACATTCTAGGGCAAAGCGTCGATGCAGTTCATCCACAGATGTAAGAATTAGAATACTGATGATAGAGCTTACCGAAAGATGAACAGGTAGGAAGAGGTGGAGATGAACAAAAGGGGAAAAGTATTCCGAGATATACATAGTAGCTAGTGCTGATTGTGGTGTTCCGACTACACATAGGCAGGCTTGGCACGTTCCTACTCGCTGAGCTGTGTTCACTGAGTATAGTCTATTTTCTAGTGTGCTAGTCTATCGAGTAAATTGTATCCATCATCACTTCTCGCACCTCGACCGCCCATCAGTTCATGAGACTACTGATGCAAGAATGTAATCCTGTCAGGCGCATCCTGACCAAGTCCACACCTCTCCCTAAAATCGCCAACCTCTTCTCCCTTCTTCTTCGTCCTCAGAGCAAACTCGTGAAGCGGGCAAGACCTGCCTGGGCCGCCATCACAGTCCGGTAGAGCGGTGATACCATCGTTGATGTTGAGTCTGACGAATCTGGATGTCTCAGTCTTGTCCGTAACCTTGCAAGACATGACTTCGAAAATAACCCTTCCTCCCATGGGAGAGACTTGAGACTTGCGCCATCTGCGATCGTGCTTGATGTGTGTAATGGGCAGATGCTCGGCGTCGTTGATGAAATCAAGTGTTGTAAGCACGGGGGCGATGTCACCATCATGAACACTATTACAAGTCAATACCGTCAGCATTTAGGAAGAGCGGAAGAACTTACAAGCTGAGAAAGAGGGGACCAGCGTCAGGGCCCTCCAACATCAAGTTCATCGTCGCATTTAGCCATAACCAACCCATGACATCCGCATACTTCGTTCCGGGGCCGGCCCGATAGTAGTGCAGTATGTCCCTTGCGTACTCGAATCCTAAAAACTCTTCTTGAGTGAACACGTTACACCAATGACTACTGCCTCGTACTGTCGTCTCGAATCCACACATCTCCTGCATGGCATAGATGTCCTCTTCAGAGAACTCTATTCCTGGATGGCGTTGCAAGAGCCGCTTCTGGATAGGACGAAGGTAGGTCGAGCGATATCGGCGCATCATTGTATAGCCATTATCATGGCCAGTCACATTGTCATAATAGTACGTGAGACATGTATCGCCAGGTGTCAGCGTGTCGGCACCCATGTCCTGGGCTTCTGAGATAATTTCGAGGGATTCTGATGCATTCCATCCGAAAAACCCTGCACCGAAATACTTGGCTGTGTCGATTACACGCGGCGAGTCGCTGGCCCAGTACTTGACAACGGGGAATTTGGCTTGAGCGATGGAGAGAAGGTGTTGATAACGGGTTCGTAGACGCACGCCAGTAGTGAAAGCACCAAGTGATCCCGCAAAAGGTCCGGTGCTAGTCAGTTGCTCAATTTGAGAATCCTCTTGAGTTATGTCAGTTTTCTGAAGGCACACTATGATGTACTCAACCAGAATAGTTTTTGCTACTTTGCTGATCATTTTGGGTTTGTGTGGAAGACCAGTCTTTATTTGCATAAGAATGGAAAGGCTCACACACCTGTCCAAAAGAGGTTCCAACTATTGACAAATGCCAACTCGTCTTGGAAGGCGATTCCGCTGTTCTTCATTCTTTCAACAAGCGTCTTCATCCCTAGATCTCGGGGTAAGCTGTTACTGTTCATATATAGTGCACTTGAATAATCCTACGCACGTCGGCCGGGTCCTTTCGTCGGATATCTCTCACCATGGCGAGCGAGCTGCCAAGTTCATGTCAGCTGTGAGTGAGCCTTATGGCTGTTGATGATGTCCTACCATGTGCACTTGCTCGACTTCACAGCCATCTGGCGGCGCGATACCACCTTCTACCACATCTATAGTCTTCTCAACCCAAGGGCCACAACCTCCTAGATGGTATAGTATATTCCAGTCATTCGTTACAACTCCCGCACGCTCGGTACTGCTGGCCGAGCTCTTTGGCGTCCCCACAATGCCAGGATGGTGCCAGGCTGTCCAACTCGCTTGATGAGGCTTTCCAGCGCATTCATACTCAAAATACCCGGCATGCAAGGAACAATTGCTCGTCTCGCAAGCATCGAACCGAGTACACACAGTGGAACGCAAGAAAGAAGGCTGCGCTTGCCAAAGGCCAATGAAAACAGCGGCGACCGCAACAAGAGTCAACACCACAGGGGATCGGGCAAGCGATGACATGGTGACAAGATCTGTGAAAAGGGGGTAGAAACGAGAAGCAACGAAAATCAGGGAGACGAGACTGAAGCGAAAGGCGACATGGGGACAAACCAGGCAATGCTAGAAAGTCGGTGTGCTCGTCTACTTCAGACAAGACGGAGCGGCGAGTGCCAAGAGGTTACTATATGCGTTTGGAGTGCATCACAAAGGTTTACATTGCTCTAGTAAGAGTTTTCCCATAGGATTAAGAAGTTCTGAGAGTTATATCTTCAGCACTGGGAAGTTGCATGCGGTTGGTCGGCGAATCAAAGATCTAGAAGGACAATACATAGCCGGAAAAGAGGTTCCTCCGATCGAACCTCGGCAATCTCCTAACAAGCAAACATGGTTATTAATCCCATCCATGAAACAGCCAGACATCTCTAAGACCGTTCACTTTGATATCCTCAACCCTATTGTCAATCAGTGGTTGTTTGACTTCAAATCAGATCAATTGTAAATCTCCTCTCTTGAGGACTGTTCTTCGCCATGGCAGACAAGAACATCAACACCCAGCACGCGCAACACTACGAGCCAGACCCAAACGCATTCGTCAGTTTCCAGCGTGAGATATACGGCAACCTGCGGAAACCAAAGTTCTCCACTAAGCCTTCGCAATGGGAAGCTCAAGCACGAGAAGTTCTGCCGTTGCCAAACTTCAACTACATTGCTTGTTCAGCCGGCTCACATTCGACATATTCGGCTAATCTCTCAGCATTCGACAGGTACAGATTACGTCCCTGGATGCTGGCACAAGCGACCCTCCGAGATCTGTCAGTGGACCTTTTTGGACACCGATACAGAAGTCCACTCCTTGTTGCTCCTGTCGGCGTACAAGAGATCGCCCATGCCGATGCTGAGGAGGCAACTGCCCGGGCTTGCGCCGCTGCAAAAGTCCCTATGATTATGTCTACTGCGGCCACAAGATCAATTGAGCAAGTTGCAGCTGCTAATGGGGACGCCGATAGATGGTTTCAGCTCTACTGGCCCGTCCCTCGAGCCGAAGAGCTTACCGCTAGCTTTCTCAAACGTATCAAAGAGAATGGCTTTCAGGTATTGGTAGTCACACTGGATACATGCTTGATTGGCTGGCGGCCTAACGATTTGGACGAATCGTACCTCCCATTCATATATGGTCAAGGATGCCAGGTCGGATTTTCAGACCCAGTCTTCCAGCGCATGTTCGAAAGAATGCAAGCGGAAGACACGCAGAATCTTACTCAAAAGATGTGTGAGATATGGGATATCCTTAAGCGCCCTGGCAGTATTTCAGGTGCAGCTAAGGTTCTAACACATGCCACCACAATGAAGAAAGCGTTGCTTTTTACTAGCCTGTAGGTGCACACACTCAAATTATGTGTAGGCTAAACTAACTTCGTACCCTTTGCTGTCTATAGGGTAGCTTCAGGGACCTACCGCGAATGGGATCATCTACAAATACTGAAAAAGTACTGGGATGGTCCTATTGTGCTCAAAGGCATTCAAACAATCGAAGATGCGCACAAAGCTATCGATTACGGCATGGATGGCATTGTTATATCCAACCACGGTGGACGACAACTCGATGGCGCCATCTCTTCTCTTGACGCCCTCGCTGAGATTGGTGATGACGAAAAGGTCAAGAATTCAGGTCTCACCCTGCTGTTCGACAGTGGTATACGTACAGGCCCCGACGTCCTTAAAGCGATCGCCCTAGGAGCAAAAGCTGTTTTAGTCGGCCGACCATACATGTATGGACTGGCGATGGGTGGCGAGGATGGTGTCAAGCACGTGCTTGATACCCTTCTGGCGGACACTGATAACTCGATGGCCAACCTCGGAAAGAAGAGCCTTGCAGAAATCAATCGGGATGATTTGCGATTTCTTGGGCAACCGGCGAAGCTGTAGTTACAACAAGTAAGACCAGCGGTTCGGTCGTTGTAGGAACAACCACTGAGCTGGAGAAGTCAGATCGCACTTAGTTCTTTCAATCGATGTTTTGCTTCTGCATCATCCCATTCTGACTCTACTCGTCGTTCCTGTAGTCCTCTTAGCTTTTCTTGCCAGGAAGGTGGGTATGGTAAGATAGGCCCGCCATGCTTATAGGGTACGTACGGTCTGAACCTGCAATTCGCATACATCGGATTGAGATGAGATGAGACTTCCGACAAAGAGTACGGAAATAACAGGTGCGGGTGTGAGTTCCGAGCCGACCGGTTCTGCGAAGATGATAGATGACGAGATGAGCCATTAAAGGAGGGAAATAACACGGGAAGGGTTCAATCTTAGGCGTATGTACTCCGTAGGACTCCAAAGATTGAGAATCCGTTTCGAGATTTCTCAGTATCTCCGCAAGCCAACCTTATCAGCAGGCATCGTGTAGTGAGAATTTCTCGTAATTGGGATTTTATTTTCTCCTCGCTGGAGGAGCTTTCAATCTGGGACTATCCACTTGATAGTCATATCATGACTGGGGATTTTGTCGGATGCGTTGCTTGACCGATTCATGTCCAGTACCGACTATCTACTCGAAAGAATCCGACATAGATGTGAACAGTAATGCTACATATATCGGAATATCGATCACTTCGGCTACTCCTTGCGAAGCGAACAGCTCTAAACCATGCGCCGACCTCCATCACCCCAGGTAAGTCACACGGAAACAGAAGCAGTATCTACCCGACGATCGCACAACATAACATCATGAGCAGTTATTGTACATAGAACAAAGCAACAAAAAAGGTGGGTATTTTAGACTCGCCCAACGACAAAACGCCGGTAATGCAAATGCAGAATGCACCTCGGTCTCATCACCCCATAACCCATCACCTCGCCACAACAATCGGCTCCAACAGGACCTGCGGCACGGAAACTTTCCGCCCGGCACTATCCGTCGTTCTCGTCAGACCCGGAGTGATCGCTGTGCCTCGGAAGCCTGGATCCTCCCACATGAATTCGTACTGGTACGGCTGGCCGTACAGCCAGATACTAACGTCTAAAGCGCTGGCTATGATTTTGATCAGATCTTCATCCTTCTCTTGCTCGGGGAGGCTGGGGTTTGCCCAGGGGAAGAAAGTAAGTGCGAAGTGCTCGGCTGCTTCGCGGATATCGGATTGGCGGGAGGTCAGCGTTGCAATGTCGGGGGAGTTGAAGTGCACGGCTAATCGTTTGTAAAGGATGTATGCGGCTTCGTCTTCTGATTCAGGAGTTAGTCCGGTTATTTGGGGGTTGACGTGTAGAGGTAGCATACCATGTGTCTCTACTGAACGGTCGTTCTTTTTTACGCCAACGATATCTATGGGGAATAATGTTGCTTGCTCCTCGCCCTCGGGGGATACAATGCTCATGATAAAGCCCGCCAACGCATGCTTGATAGCGACCGTAGGCATGGCAGAGTGCCGAAGAACATCTACCATATTCAAAGTCTCGCTTCCAAATCGTGCCAAATCAGTTTCCATCGTCGGTGTGATAGTCGCATCGATATCTCGATAATAGCTCTCGACATGATGTAAGATTTGGTTGAACAGGGTCGCGCATCTGTTCTTCACAGTGATTTCATCCGCGGCTGCTGGTAAGGCGGCTGCCAGGAAGTCTGACGAGTTTGCTAGGTTGGCTAGGTTGATATCCCCACTTCGCTGTCCCGCCGGAGAGAAAGAAGAAGCGACCACTGGTGGTGTTGCTATGCTTTGCGATATGCTAACGTATGATCTATGCTTTCCTCCTCCTTTTAATGATGCAATAAGCTCGGGAGTTGATATCCTGGAATCATGGTATGCTTGTTGAGAAGCGTTACGACGTTTGAAGATAAAGAAGGCGGCTATGAAGGCAATGGCAGCTCCGAGAATTGTCGTTGCTATCGCAATACCGGCTACAGCGCCGGGGGCGATCCCATCTGATGCTGCAGCAACCGGTGTAGCAGTTGGCGAAGCCTGTGAGGCGGACTGGTTTGATGTATCTGGTTGATTTGTATTGGGTACGGGGAAGCCTGTTGATGTTGCTGAAGCAGTCACCGTGCTTGTCGAGCTAGCTATTGTAGGAGCTATTGTGCTTGATATACCACCTCCATCGCCAGAGACACTCCCACTCGCAGTCGGCGTTGCCCATAAATCCGTGAATGTATTCCATGTCTGGGATGAACTCATTGCAGTCGGTTGTGGAGAATCAATAGCACCATCATCCTCGCATATTGTCTCCAAAGTATTCGGGTCCGTCCAACAGTTATCCGACATTGTAGGAAAGGGTGAACCGGCACTTGAGAGAGAGGAAACTTAACATTAATGAACTGGATCTGAGATGGGAAAGAAAAAACGACGAAGCAGAAGGAGAAAGAAAGAAAGAACTAGGGCCAGCATGTTGACCAGGTGGTAATATGTTAGATGGGGATGGTGGACATGGACAAACGGTGATGCGAGGGCGGCTGAGCAAACGCCACAGCCTCACGGATCTCCATCTCCTCGCATAAGATCACTCCAGCAATGTAGAATCCGATAGGACCAGTGTCAGACATACTGCTCACTTAGTTTAAGGCCGTCATCCCGGAGTAGTTGGGCAGGATGCATTTGCGCGTTGTGAACGAGGATGAGATGAAAGCGACGATGCTATCCATGGAGTCCGGAAAGGTTAGACCGGAAGAGGCTAGCGAGGGTCAGCCTCATTTCTAGGCATCCGACGAAACACTTCCACAACAGCATGTTCTACATCACTGTCTGCACGCCTGAACAACATCATGCGGGGTTGTTGATGCACAACACATTGTTACACATGAGTTTGCACCTCCCTGACAACAATCTATCTTATTTTGTCGCAACGTACGGGGTACAGCATTTGCTTAGAGAATGCGTCCAGACCGTGCGGCTACAATCAAGGAACGAGGCGTTACGAAACGGAGATTTTGTTTTCATGAAATCCCCGTGCGAGCTCCGTGAGCTATGATACTTGCGTCCTTTTGCGTAGAAGCCTGATGATGTCAGCATTTTAGACGAAAATATACATATCGGTATGCTGCCTGTTAGGCAAGCAGCAGCAGGTCAGCGGCTCTGTGAAAGTCATCATTTGTACCGTAAGCTTGGGGCTCCTCATCGCTATACTTATCATCAGCTTGTCGATCTTTATACAAGCCCCCCTTAAATATGCCCTTAGTACATAGATGTAGATTTCCAAACAGACTACGAAACGCTTAGCAGAGTACAACTGTGTACATTTGTATGTTAGTGGACAAATATTTTCTAAGGCAGTGCTGTCAGGTAACGATAACATACCATTGGCTGAAGTTATCCTCTTATAAATCCTTCAAAAAGGATCAAGCCACAACTGGAGTGAACATTGCTCCCTATCAGCTCTATATGACTTGAAATGGAAACAAGTCTTCTTCCACGGGTAAACTTTCGTCCTGATGGCGTTATTCGAGGCGTGAGTGAAGTCGCTACTACCAATTCCCGCTTTTTCCATTCTGGATGTTGCTTTTCCAGCCAAATACGCACTGTACTATCTCAGCAGATCTTGTGAAATTCGATCATGGCCTTGTGCGTGTAACATGCCCTTCTCACAGCCTAGCTGAGTTAGGTCAGAACTAATTTCACAGCCAGGGTGAGACCTCTTGTAATGCTTCCGGCAACCTGTAGTGCGTAATGAAGTCCCAGAGCAGACGGAATGTAGAACAAGCCATGCTCGGATATAAGTTGTGTACTCCTTAGTGCGTTGAAACGGTGCACAGTTCTGTACAATACAATTAATCTTGAGAAGCGGGTGCAATCGGCTGACGCCGAATCTGTTCTGGTAAATCTCAATGCACTGTCCCCTCTCGAGCTCTGAGCCTGGGTGTTTGACGGTGTGGTGACATTTGGCATCGTAGACATCAAGAACACCAGTGCTGTTTCGTTTGTATGGTCAAACCATTGTCTATGTTGACGCTGCAAGTTTCGGAGACCAAAAACATCTTTTCATGCCCTAAAACCTGTGTAATGACTTGCTTGGGCCATATTGCTTGGGATGGGGGTTTTACTAATTGCGGCTAATGTTATGTTTCGCAGTCCTAACCGCAAGTTTGAGGTCCTCGAAACTGTCATGGGGCCACGGAGCTCTTTGTATAGCGATATCTATCTTTACTCCGTAGAGGAGATTGGAAAACCACTGATCGAGGGGCGGAAACTTTCTTTTCCTACGAGTCCTTCATAAATTCATATACAGTTGTGTTTCGGGTTTGAGATATACGAGCGGAATATTCGTAGCTCTGAGGTATGAGCTAGATTATCAGATCGAAAACACGGAGCTCTTCGAGGAAAGCGCCTTGTTGGAATAAATGCCAGTATACTCCGTACAGTCACTTTACTACGAAGGAGTAAGCCACTTACATATCTGTGATCGCTTCTACGGGGATAGTTTGAGCAAAAAATCTGGAGATATCAGAAGAGAATCAGCACCAATTTGAAAAGAGATAATCCTGTTCGACATATAAAACGAAAAAGCTCAATAGATGGCAGCGTTGAAAGAAGGGGACAAGAGAGGGCTCGATATGCGGCACGGCAGAATGATACTCCGACGCACTAAATCCGGCTAAGCGAGCAACACCACCTCGAAATAATCACTCGCAACACCAGTTCGATCGACGTCTCCCAACTCCAACACAATCACCACACACATCCGCCAAAATGACCAAGCGCACAAAGAAGGTCGGAATCACCGGCAAGTACGGAACGCGCTACGGTGCTTCGCTGCGAAAGCAGGTCAAGAAGATGGAGGTATGTACTTCGGGAATACATCAGCCTGCCATTTGACAAGGGCGATCGTTGACAATCGCTTCTATATAGATCACCCAACACGCCCGATACATCTGCCAGTTCTGCGGAAAGAATGCTGTCAAGCGCGAGGCTGTCGGTACGTTATACCATTGAGGGGGAGCTTGGGCTTTGGACGGAGGGAGTTCGATACCGCGCAATGCGTGTGCGAAATTTCTGCCGGGCTGCTAGCATCCTGTGATTCGTTTCTGGGAGCTTTGTGCTGACTTTTGAAGGTATCTGGAAGTGCAGGTCGTGCCGTAAGACAACTGCTGGTGGCGCCTACACCGTCTCGTAAGCACCCCTCGCACCACGATAACAGACTATTGTCCTACGTCGACAATCGAATCCCAAAAATACTAACCATGACCGTAGAACCCCCGCCGCTGCTGCCACAAGGTCCACGATCCGACGATTGAGGGAAATTGCTGAGGTTTAGTGGGATTCGGCTTCATGGTTTGGGGAGTTCTTCGACTGTTTTGAAAATGCGGCGGTCATATCGACAATGAAATGACACGCATCAGCATTCGGGTCCCGTTTATATGCCGGCCCTGTGACGAACATCATGGGTTTATCGGGGTTTCTCTAAAATCAATGGCATAAAATCACGACCATGTCTTGTGGATATGCAGAGTTGTGACGAGATTTTGGTGCTATATGAGGAACGCTACGAGGAGTAGGATGTTGCTACTTTACACTACTAGGAAGCCTTCGTTTTCCCATTAACCACACCGTTACCGTTTAGAACCGTCTTGCCATTCGCCCTGCTTCGTCTTCTTCGTACGCCCATCGCAAGCTCGAGGAGTGAGATGTACAATTGTAGCATCACCACGATTGCCCTCACGACATAATCCTTCCAGCTTAGGATTGGGGCCGTCCCCCTGCTGAACTTCGCATTCTTCGCTTCCCACGGCACGCTTCCACCAAGTCTCAAGCCAACCCTCATCCCACTCGCAAATCCATCCTCGTGAAACCCATAGCCCGTCCATGCACCCGCATACCAGACCCCTCTTTTACCTTGAATCATCTCCAAATCTTCTTGGGCAGCAACCATGCGCGCATTGTATAGTGGATGGCGGTATTCGTATGTAGCCTGTGTAAGGGAGGGAGAAGGCGGTGTTTCTGGGTTCAGTGTTACCAGTACATCGCCGAAGGTAGACGTCGAGATTGATTGTAGAATGTTCATGTTGTAGGTTAGTGAGACAGTCTGGAGGGCGCCCGAAGCCGAGTCTGCAGGCTTGGGTTGCAGTTGGGAGCACGTGAGATAGTTCCATGATGACCAGGCACTTTGCCGTAGGGGCATGAGCTCATGTTTGTCAGTACACGTATGAAAGTAGAGCGAACTTAACACATACCGTAAGATCAGAATGCAGATACGCCGTGTTTGGAGTTGTCTCAAACGCACTTAAGATATCCTTCTCCTCGAACGTCGCCGCATCTCCAACAATCCACCTTGCCTGATCCCCATGACAAGCCAGAACGACCTCATCAAAGGTTTCAATTCTCCCAGGGTCCATGCCCCCAAGTTCCAGTACCACCTTGCCAGCTTTCCTCTTCAACGATTCTACTGGCGTCACGAGATGTATAACGGCGTTTTTGCACTCCTCCAATACAGCATCAATGTACCTTTTGGAGCCACCCTCTATCGTCAACCAAGGCGGCCTCTCCGTAACCGTACTAAGCAAGTGATGATTCCACATAAATCTCACCAAGGTCAAAGCGGGGAACTCCAGTGCACATTTATCAGGGCCTGTGGACCATACACACGCCGTCATGGGAATAAGGTAGTCATCTCTAAAGGCGTCTGAGTACCCTTCTTTTTCTAGGTACTCGCCGATGGTTAGGGTAGAACATGAGTTGGCAGACCCAGAAGTGTCAGAGCTGCTATTAGTGGTGAGAAGATCGAGAGAAAAGATATTAAAGCGGACTATGTCGAAGATCATACGCCAGAAAGTTGGACGCAGGGCGTTCGTGGGTTGTGCGAAGAGGGCGCCGAGAGAGGTGCCGGACCATTCGAAGACGCCGTTATCGCGGGATATGCCAAAGGTCATTGCGGAAGCGATTGTCTTGACGTTGAGTTCCTTCAAGAAAGCGATGAAATTTGCTGTCCATTTGTGAGTATTACGTCGCTGGATCACATTATGCCTATTACGTGCATTTTGAAGGGTAAAGTTGATGGTCAACGTACGATAGGTTGCTGTATTCATCACAATGAAGCCTGTATCTACAGACGTGGTCTTTCCACCATGTGTCCATGTTGCCGTGTTTGTATGGCCACCTAGACGAGATTCTTTTTCGAACAGATGGATTTCATGCCCGGAGTTGCGAAGGGTCCAGAGGGCTGAGAGGCCGGATACGCCACTTCCGACTATAGCTATGCGTTTTCTTTCCATCTCTTCTTGTCCTGTTACTCTTCTATTTTGTTTCCCTGGGGCATTGGCTCGCATGAACGGCGTAGTTAGTAATTCTAATCGGAGACGTGTAGATCACGAGGCTAGAGTTAGGGAATGGTAGGAAAGAAGAACGAGGAATAAGAGAGTGATGAGGTCATCGATTTGAAGCAGGTGTTGTTTCAGGGTAATTGAAGCTAGCTTCGACGCTTTTAGGCGGTGGCATAACATATGTGCGCCTATTTTATACTCGAAAGCCTGATGGACTTTTGAGGTTCTACAGTGATGGATGGCTCTGATACTTAGCTTCGCCAGATGCTGTGTGGTTGCGAAGAACGAACATGTGACTCCCTTGAAGTCAAAAGACTGGAACAGGCATCGATCCCCAACATAATGAATGTGACTTGAAATGCAAGAGAAAAATGGGTTTTAGATGCAAATACAGATCTCCACACCAATCATAAAGTTCTGCTTTGAACGGAAATCTCGGTGGTGATCATCACACGTGACTCCACGTGACTTTACAAGGATGCTCCGATCTTGGCTTGCGCAGATGGTAACTTCCGAGACAACTCTCTCATTCACTACTGCCTGAACAACGATCCTCCATAACTAACGCTGACCCGGTCTCCACACTCAACACCTTTTGCGACCACACCGCTCACTCGAATCAACCCGTCCGTCCACTACGCCTGATAATCATGTCGAACCTCATCGATGCCGAAGCAGGTACCGAGCGATTCGCTGGCTACGAGGCGGAGCTCAAACTCGTACAAGCGGATCTGAATCAGCAAATAGAGCAGATCAAAGAGACTACGGGAGAGCCTCGCAAAGCGGCCATCAGTAGAGCGGAGAGGGCGCTGGAGGAGGCAGATGAGTTGGTGAGTGGCGCCTGGGCAGTGGTTTGCGACGGTGCATTCCTCACGTTATCATGACGAGGAGTTGCGAGTGCCGCGACGCTACCACCAAAGTCATTATACAAAGTTAACCAAAAATACCCAGATCGACCAAATGCGCCTTGAGAAGTCGAACATACCCGCCAACCTCAAATCCAAATTCAACGCGCGCTTCCGTAACTTCGAACACGACCTCGATACCTCGAAGCGCAAACTTGAATCCTACTCTAATGACCGAAGCAAGCTCTTTGGTGACCGCTATACGGATAACCCAGAGGGTACAGATGCGCAGCTCGAGCAGCGCCAACAGCTGCTCTCCGGAACCGAGAGGTTGCAGCGGAGTTCCGGTAGGCTGACAGCGGCACAGCGCATAGCTTTGGAAACGGAAGAGATTGGCGCGGGGACTCTAAGTGATTTGCACAGGCAGCGAGAACAGATTATGCATACGAGGGAGACGCTGCTGGAGAGTGAGAGTTATACGGACCGGAGTATTAAGACGTTGAAGGGGATGGCGAGGAGGTGCGTACATTTACCCCGATCTAGACAGGGTGTCGTTGATGCAGAGTGCCCTAGATTCTGGTGACAGCGTATTGGAGAGTTATGATGTGCTAACGAGGCTATGATTTAGGATGGCAACGAATCGGGTCATTACCATCGCGATTATTACAGTGCTTGTTTTGCTTATCATTGCCGTTATTTTCAGCAAGTTCAGATAAGTGTTTGTACTCTGAACGGTTTGGGTCGGAGCACGGCGTTTAGGAAGGATATTGTACAGGATAAATTCACGGGGTTATATGGGTTTGTCACCATGTCAATACTGCAATGAAGAGCTATCTATTTTTTCCAAGCGCTTAAATGAAGACTTGCAACACTACTGGAGGAGACGTTCTCTGATTGTCTTTCCGGAAACCTATCACCGAACAAGAGGGGAGCAAGGCGTGCAGGCGTCTCCTGACCTAGATCGATTTCTAACCCATAATGGAGCATCCGAACCCACTTCTCCCAGGTCGCGTAATCGCTGTCCGGCAGTTTACTCAACCTTACACACGCTATTTCACACTGACATGCGTAGATATAATGAAGAGGCGAAAAGAAAGCAGTCACGTTTCGTAAAATTGAGTACAAGTCCCTCCTATCAATTCTCCAGTCATTGTTGCCTTGCAAGATGAGCGTACGTTTATCACGGAGTATTATGAGAGTTATTCATCATGAAAGAGTGCAGGTCTACCACCAATTGTTCGCTTTGAGCTATTATTGTATTACTCACTAAGTATTCAATGTTTCTGCAGCTGCCTTGCTAGGATCAGCCGGTGCGCTTGTACGCTCACTTGTAGATCAATATCGGTCGGCGCAATTGAACTACTCGATATGTACTCACTAGTAAGAAAGAAGGTGTACGCTAAATTTCCCATTCGTGGAAATTTTGCCAATGTGTTCCGGAATTGTATCCGCGTTTGCTTTGGTTATCACGTTGCTGCTCGACCGTTGTGTCGCGGGTGGATCGACGACAAGGGCATCTAATCGGGAGTATTGTATAGTGAGGGGTAAGAGATAGTGATAATGTGGGTATAAGAATGTCAAAACGGAGACTTGGGTTGCTGAAGGGTAAAGCTTTCGCCATGGCTAGGCTCTCCCAATATCTCTTCGCATTTTCATCCGCCATTTTCGCCACAAGTGGCGTCGTCGCAGCACATGCTGTGGTGGATTTGCCTTCAGATTTGGGTCCTGGAGCTACCGCACCGGTACGTCCGTTCCGTCTCGACCAAGTCCAGCTCGGCAATGGATTGCTGCAAGAAAAACGAGACCGAGTAAAGACCTTCATACAAGCGTATGACGAGCGACGCTTTCTCGTCCTTTTCAACAATCAGGCCGGCCGACCGAACCCAAATGTCGAACCTCCTGGTGGATGGGAGGATGGTGGACTGCTTAGCGGACACTGGGCGGGGCATTATTTGACGGCTCTTTCGCAAGCATATGTCGACCAGGGTGAAGAGATCTTCAAAACGAAACTCGACTGGATGGTCAAAGAACTGGCAGCCTGCCAGGATGCGATTACAGCGCAGAACAAGTCAACCCATCCGGGATACTTGGGCGCTCTTCCGGAAGACACAGTGCTGCGGCTTGGTCCGCCACGTTGGGCTGTCTACGGGAGTAATCCCGACGAAAACACCTGGGCGCCATGGTATACACAGCACAAGATCATAAGAGGTCTTCTGGACGCGTACTATAATACCAACAGCTCTCAGGCTCTCGATGTAGTGGTAAAGATGGCCAATTGGGCAAATCTCGCACTCACCGTAGGCGACAAGAACCAGCCTGACTATCAGGGGAACCTGACTAGAAGTGACCTCAACTACATGTGGGATCTTTATATCGGCGGCGAATTCGGCGGAGCAAACGAAGTATTTCCAGAAATCTACGCAATAACTGGCGATAGTCGCCACTTGGAAACTGCAAAAGCCTTTGACAACCGCGAGTCCTTATTCGGTGCCGCCGTTGACGACAAAGATATCCTAGTTACAGCGCCAGGAAAGCAGCCGGGGAGGCGCCGCAAAGAGCGACTTCACGCCAACACACATATCCCTCAATTCATCGGCTACCTGAGAGTGTACGAGCACAACGGTCAGCAAGACTACTTTGCAGCAGCGAAGAATTTTTACGGCTGGGTTGTTCCGCATCGTTATTTCGCTCACGGTGGTACTGGTGGCACTTTTCCAGGTTCTGACATGAATGCCGAATTGTTTCAGAACCGCGATAATGTCGCCAATTCTATAGCTTCCAATGGCGCGGAGACATGCACAACGTACAATTTGCTAAAGTTGGCAAGAAATCTCTTCTTGCATGAGCACAATGCGACGTACATGGATAACTACGAGCGTGGCCTATTCAACATGATCCCAGGCTCGCGCAAAGATAGCTCAAGCTCAGACGACCCGCTGCTTACCTATTTCCAGCCATTGACACCAGGTGCTTCGCGTGAATATGGCAATACAGGCACCTGCTGTGGAGGCACTGGTATGGAGAGCCACACCAAATACCAGGAAACAGTCTACCTGCGCTCTGCCGACAGCTCTACCCTATGGATTAATCTCTATATACCATCTGTACTGACGTGGAGTGAGAAGAAGTTTACCGTGAAGCAAGAGACCTCTTTCCCGCGTTCCGACTCGGCAAAATTCACTATCAATGGAGAAGGTCCTCTAGACGTCAAACTTCGAGTGCCAGCCTGGGTCCGTAAGGGATTCAGTGTCACCGTCAATGGGCAGGATGCTCAACCGTCAAATACGAGCTCACAGCCAGGGACGTATCTAACTCTTAGCCGGACCTGGAACACCGGTGATGTGATCGACGTGCACATGCCCTTCAGTATACGCATTGAGCGTACACTTGACCGTCCGGATACACAGGCCATTATGTGGGGTCCAATCCTCCTTCAACTTCTTGGCAAGCCAAGCAATAGTGATGGCTACCATCATCTATCACTGTATCCCTACCTCAAGCGCGATGGCAATTACTCGCGCATCGCTATTAAGAAGACGTCAACTTCTCCAGAGGGTGATCCACTCTTCACCATCTCAGACAGCAACAACAAGACTTTGACTGCCCGACCTTATTACAAGAGCGACAACCAAGCAACTTCGTCCTATTTCCGAAGAGTTGAGACAAACGTCGTCTTCGGTACTATGAACACTGGTGTGAAGAACCGAAAGCGCAATGATAAACTGCCCAATTACGATGTGCCAGTGTCGGGGATTGCATCGCCAGGCACGGATGGCCTGACGTTTCTTGATGTCGTTTGGGATCAAGCTCCGTTTGACACGCATGCTGCCTTTGTGAAGACGGTTACGGATATTGCGGATCAGTTTGTGAGCGCTAAGGTGTTCACTGCTGCAGAACGTGATGTTATCATGAAGACTGCTAAAGATGCAGAAAGGGAATTGCAAGTGTAGAGTCCGAGTTGTTCGGGATTAAAGATACATTGTACAAGTTGAATCAAGAGTAGATTCAATAGAGAACATTCAATAAAGAACAACGCGAAGCCTCAAGATACAGATAGTTTCCTGTTCGGCATTCATCTTTCCCTTTTCCGGTTGCATGAGGCGAGATTGTATCGTTGACAAGGCATCCCATTTCCGGACTACAGATTGCCCCTGCAGATAGACATTCGGGTTGATATGCAGCCAATCAGCTTCTTACGACCACAGAGAAATCCCCTTTGCTTCATCAGTGTGCGTTCCATGTACGAAGTGTGTTTGAAGAGCATGTTGGTACTCATACTTTTTTTACATTCGTACCATTGCAACATGTCCGCATATACTCTCCATCTCCGCCTTGAAATCGATTCTAAGAGACAGATTTGTACCAACCACAACCATGCCTATTTTCAACGAGCCAACAGGAACGAATGTAGCCGATTACTCTCATAGTACGGTTCATACAGTGTCGTATACAACACCACCACCTACACTTCAGTCATTAGAAGTACCTGCACTTATCACAGTATACACGCCTCCAACAAGCTGCCTTGACCGGTGGATGGTAAACGACTTGTCTGAGACGATTTCGTCGAAGTCAACCGTCACAAATTCTGAGCAGGCTACTGTAGCATACAGTTGGGATGCACAAAGAGGGCCTCAAGATCCAATATACAAATCCTGCCAGGCCTTCCGCGTCGTGCCGACATATAGCCCCGGTATCTGTCCTGATCGCCATACAATAGCAGAAGTAACGGAACACCACGTGAGAGGGATGGACAACAGTGTGAGTACATATTGGCAAGCAAGTTGCTGCAAAAGGTATACTGCCCCCAAAGTACCTGGTAGCAAAACGCTAACAATATTATGACCAGCGGCTTAGCTTTTGGACCCAAGACAAAAGGGCTATGTTACAGCGACGTCAGCAGCCAACTCATGGTGCAAAGGGCATTCACAGGGAGAGGATTCGATGACAACGTCTACACGATGTTCGAGTTTGAGACGATGCTAACGTTTGGTGGCAGCCAAGTGGCAACCTCAACGTTTAAAGTCATGAGTATGATGTCGCAGGGACTTGCTGTCGCCGACCCCGTCATTGTGGGCTGGCAGGCTCAGGATCTCAAGGCCTTTCCCTCGGCATATGCTTCGTCGCTTGCTCGTCATATTGGTGTGTCTATGGGGGGGTCATCGACACCAGCAACACCAGGTCCCTCTCTGAGCACTTCTGTCGCCACGCCTCCTCCTCAAAATACATCTAGCGAAGATACGACTGTGCCTGGAAGGTCCAATGTTGGTGTCAGGGTTGGAATAGCAGTCGGAACGACTATAAGTTGCTTGCTCATCGCTATTATTGTGATTCTACTCGTCAGACGTCGAAACCGGAGGGAGGCCGCCACACGCGACGCTGCCAATATATTAGAAAAAGACCAGAATCACGGCGGAGATTCTAGATTTCGGAGATGGCTCCTGGGTGGTAGTTGGAAATCTCGGACGGCAGCTACGGGGACTTATCACGAGATGTGCGCCGAGCGGAACATGCAAGAGCTGGGTTCGGACTACAAAGCTCGGCGGTTGGAGCTGGATTCGAGATCTGTGTTTGTAGTTGATGGACCACCGGTGGAGCTGGGAAGTCGGGATTGAGGACGCAGATGGGAAAGGGCGAAGAACAGATCTGGGTATAGTTGGCCTAGGCTTCAATGGCGGTTTGGATAGGGACGGGGTGTACTTTTCGATTAGAGATACTGGTGTATCTTCGGAAGTGAAATAATGAGTGGTGGTGTGGAAATGTCCTTAAATTTGGATAATGAGCGAAATGAAACTGTACTAATAACCATATGGTGGCTTGATGTGTTCACTTTATGCTACAAAGCTGTATTTTGTGGATTTTGATTATCATGTTGACAACTGAATCTTCAGAGCGTCTATTCATAGGTTTCTTCTCCATCCTAGTGCCTCTAGATTTTTGTTCATTCCTCATCTTTCTTGTCCATGACATTTGTAAGGGGACTGAAGAAACCCGAGGAAACCAATTGAAATTACTACTCCAAAGTATCCTATTTACCCCAACTCCATCTAATCTTATCAGCCGCATGGCTTGGAGGGGGGATCTTAGGATTGCCCATCATCTACTTGCGTATCACTATCTAATCTTTTAAGCTGGACTTGACCTCCTCAAGCCAACTTCGCCGCAAGAATCGTAATTGCTTTCCCACAAGAACCATCCAGTCATCATGCAAGCTTCTTATTCGCATGATTATGGGTCTATTAAGATTGCCCGCATGTACCTCGTGACTCGGAATAATGCAAGGCCTGCGCTGAGCTTAGAGGCACGGGATCTGGTTTTGGTATCAGCCTGTTAAACCCCCAACATCACGCTGTGTAGCGTTCATCAACAAGGCAACTATGGTTGAACTAAGCTCTATTCACTTGGTATGTTTGAAAGAGAGATACAAGTAGCGCTATCGAGAGACTACTATGGTAAGGCCTGCTGCAATGGGTAAGGCTTGGTCCATTCAAAAAGAGCAAGACTTTAATAGATACTGCCTACGGAAGTCAGGTCTTGGAGGAAGCTTACACCGCACCAAGCTGAAAGAATTTTGTGTTACCCAATTAAATCAAACAAAGATTTTGTAATACTATTGTACTTCCACCGACCCATATTTACTATTAAGCTAACCCTCTCAAACCCGAACTTGCTATCATGCGTAATCTATCGTAATGATCACGTGTGTGATAGATGAGCATCAAGTGGGTCCTGCGCACATCCTCGTCACAGGGCATGATTCGAAACATCGGTGTTTCCACCAGATGATCGACCCATATTACCTGGGTCGATACTTAAGCGAAACGAGCATTCAAGCTCCTCCTCTTCGCTGTAGAAGCATAAATCCAGTATTGGGCGGTGTACTGGACGGTGACGACAGATTGCTGTCCCTCGCAGCTGTGTGCCGTCAGTGTGAGATCATACATGGGAGATAGGTAATGGCGTACGTTTTCGGAGCTACTCCACCGTTGGTGTTCAGGCGATAGATCTGCTTGACCATCGAAGTTGTGCCTGTTGCCTGAGCCTCGAGTCTCAACCAAGGTACATTTGCAGCGGTTGAAGATGTTGAGTCGACATCGGCTTTCTTTGTCTGGGTGTTTCCAAGCCCGACAATGTCAAACTCCTGTGAAAGCATCAGCGGCGGTTTCCCGAGCACTGAGTATACATGTACTTACCGGAGTTGTGTTATCGAAGAAGAAGTGCGCGCCGATCGCATTATTCGACTCGGTTATAGCTCCAAGATTAACCTGATTTGATGCCACTGCGCATGACGCGTTGAAGAGTTGAGCGACGGCGCCAATTGAAGCGGGTACAGCAGTGGCAGAAGAGTTTGCGCAGGTGTAGTTCTGTGTGCCCTGTCCCAGAGCAATCAGAACGAGTGTGAGGTCAGTAGTAGGTGGTGTCAGTGTATTTGCTGGTTGGGTCGTCGCCGCCACGTTGCATGTTGAGCCATTATCTTGACGACGAGAGATTTCGCTCTGTGTAGTAAAGGGAGCCGCGAACGCAAAGGGGAGAGCAATGGCACCGAGAACGAGAGAGGGATGCATCTTGAACGAAAGCTAAAAGATTCTGGTCTGGAGAAAGATTGACAGAGAGAAAGTAAAAGGATGAAATACGGAGCTACCGGAGCCCTATAGAAGCGAAGGTATTGAAAGGAGAAGGTGGTGAGGGACGCCAGTTGGAATCAGACGACGGGAAACTTGTTCAATAAATAATTAGTGGTATCCGCCTGCCCGATACGGGTTGATGTGGCAATATATTGCGGGACAGTCATCAAAAGGTTTTCAGCTTACAGAGTGCATATGTCAAACAGACAAAGTTCCCTGAAATGGTGTTGGTGTTTGGGATGCTGAATAGAAAAGCTGACCTCGGGTTGTTTTACCTTCAGATACATATGACAGGATCGAATGCTGTGCAGCGTTCTTGGAGATCTTTCGAGCCTGGACAGAGCCTAAACCTCATAAAGTTAAGGTGGGGGCCTCTTGTCCAAACATGCTCCCTACGGAGGAACCAGAGGCTTGGTTAGATGATACTTCTTGATAGCTGTTTACAAGGATATCACCGGGTAAATTGACCCCACAGCTGTATTGATAGACTTGGGGTGGTGATGTTGTATGCGATACCCCAGTCGTTCTGCGAAGCGAGGGAACTGGTCGATGTGAGACGAAACGGTACCTGCAGTTGACACAGCTCACTGACGAATAGGACATGCCCGAGGACAGAAGGATTGCTTCACCATTCATGAAACAGGCGCTATTCACGCTTGAATCGAGCGAGACTTCACCTTCCGTGTCTCTCCTATCTATATGTGGAAATGGGTGTTGAACGGTTGAGCTTTTCCGCCTGTCTGGAGAATAGTACGAAACCTACACATGATGCCAACATGTTCGCCCTGCATATAGACCGACGTGTGACACAATGGGGCGAGCTGACGACTCCATGAATTATTGGTTTTTCCTGCAGCTGCATGGAACTGCTGCCCAAGGCCGTACATGCTAGTAATTGTTTTCCAAAGAAAGGGGCCGGGGGGGCTGGGAATTGCTAGCGTGTGCTTATGATGAAATCGGAGGTGTCGCAGGGGGCCGCATACAGCATTTGCCCATCTACACCCATCAGACAACAGAAGAGAAGGTGGTGATGGTGATGATGATGAAGATAGATGGATAGACGGTAGTCAGTCTATATTAACGCAATGAGCGTGAGCAGTCGGGAGGTGGGGCTGCCGGTGGCTTTTCCGGTTTCAGCCTAGCGTAGCAAATGCGGCAATGAATGGATCCCAATTGCGTACTCAGCCTCCAACTTGCGTGTGCACTCCACGACGACGGTGAAAGCGGATTGGAAAGGTCCCTACTAATACTATGTCTCTTATCGTTTGCCGTCACTACTGCCATTCCACACATCACAATGGAAGGCAGATGCAACCTCCAGGACTTGATACGGGAGGTCGGCATCAATCCCGTCATTGAACGCCAGCCGTGTCTACCGGCTCCTTCTCAGCCCTCCATTCTCTGTAGCCAGGAGGATCATACACTAGCTCGTCAAATCCTCGTTGAGCAGAGGAAGCAGAACCCCCACTATCAGGATCCCAGCAAACAACTGAGACGCATTTTCAAGAGCTCCAAAGAAAAGGAAAAGTTGCAAAACACCGACCTGTGGGAGTTCACACAAGAAGAGCTGGACCAAGCGCTGACGTCGGCCGTTGATAAACCGGCGACAAGCCCAGGCTTGGTACAAGCATTCCTCAACCTCGGTGCGAAGGTCAACTTTGTGGAGGCCTACGAAAAGAAAAACAAGGCAAACAAGATCCCTAACGCGTCTGCTCGAAGACGAAGCACGGTACTTCAAAGGGCTGCTACCACTAGACGGGCCGACTCGGTCAGCTTGCTAGCGAGCTCTGGTGCAGACCAGACTACCCTGGACGAAGGCCTTCGAGCTGCTCTCAATGCCAACGACCAGCCATGTGTCCAAGAATTGCTTCGGCATGGTGCGGACCTCAACAAGTTCCCTAATACCCTTGCAGACGCAGTGAGATCGAATGATCAGAACTTTGTCCGCCTGCTGTTGCGGGCTCCAAAAGCATTCCGGCCTGAGATCATATCATCGTGTCTGCCAGCAGCTGTGCAGCAAAAGTCTGAACAGATGTTATCGCTCTTGATAGGTCATGGGGCTGATCCGAATTTCGATACGGCGAGTGCCCTGAACATGGCTATAACACAAAGGGAGTATCGATTGGCTGTCGCATTGGTTGTAGGGCCAATACCTTTGACATCAACCTCCCTCAATATACTTCTCGACTCGGCCATGAAGGCACCATCAGCCCAGGAGCTGTATCAATTTATGAGGCTTTTGTTCTGCTGTGGGCTTTCCCCAGCAACTCCTCGCCTGGCAGAACTACTTGTAGCAGCAACCAAACGAAACGACACTACAATGGCGCATTTACTCATTATATACGGAGTCTCTACAAGCCTAAATGAAGCCGAATGCTTGAGGAACGCAATCGAACATACAAACTGGCAACTAGCGGATGAAATTCTCGCAGCTTCTGTATCGCCAGCCCAAGCATCCGTAGCCCTTGCTGTCGTGCCCACTGGAGCTCCTCAGCCTGAGCGACTGCATGTCATCTCAGCTCTGGTGACGCGTGGCGCGAATGGAAAACCCCTTCAGCGCTGGCTCGTACAGGCTGTGGAAGACGGCGATTCCGCGCTTATGGATCTGCTTCTGAACGCTGACACATCCATTGGGTCCTCTGAAGATGGACGAGCAATCCGAGCTGCAGTCGCACGAAAGGACTTGCGTAGCTTGCAAACACTTCTCAAATCGCGACCGTCACCAAAATCCTTAGCACAGGTGTTTCCATTCATTCGCTCTGGATACACTACATCAGAGCGACTCGAAGTTGTACGCCTCCTTCTGCAACATGGAGCTAGTGGCAAAGAAGTAGATCAAGCGCTTGTTGACGCGATTGCCGACACCTCCAGCCAAAGAGATGTAGCTCTCATTACGGAGCTAGTTCGTCACGGCGCAAGCGTTAACCACGATGATGGTAGGGCCATCAGCCTAGCGGTTGCGCAATCTGATATGCCAATCCTACGATTGCTTTGCGATGCCAATCCTTCCATTAAAACCACGTCAGCTGCTTTACCCTTGACGATGACTGCAAGCGGGGGTCGAGGAACTTCAGCTCTTTCCATGTTGGAGCTTCTGCTCGCTCACGGAGTCGAAGAAGGCCCGGCTAACAAAGCTTTGGTGTCTGCTATCAAAGGAGGTTCAGGAAACCTTGACATAATTCATCGTCTTATTGCCGCTGATTCTAGATTACTTGGGCAGGCTTTTCAGCATGCCGTAGAAATTGACAAGATGCAACACAAAGCACCTATTTTGAAGTCGCTGCTTACAAAAGGCATACCGCAAGATTCTCTTGATCGAGCTTTGGTTGTCGAAACGAGCAAGGCCCTCGTCAGTAGCGATACAACCTTGCTACAGCTCCTCATTCAGCACGGAGCATCTATCAGTTATAACGATGGGGAAGTATTTGCTAAAGGCGTAGCATCAGGGGATAGCGAGCTTGTCAAGGTTCTACTCAGTGGAAAGGATAAGCCATCTCGTCCTGCTAACACAAGAGCTTTTCTGGCGCTCTTCTATGATTATAATGCCCACCATCGCGCTAGAAAAGCATTAAGCTGCTTGAATATCGCTCGGGAGCTTTTGATCCGTGGTGTGGATCAGCCTGCAATCGACTCGGCTCTGCGAACAGTGCTCGACCCAGCGAATCTAGACGCAGATCCAAAGCCATTCGTGAATCTCCTCCTTGAGTATCAGGCAGATCTGAACTCTACAGACGGAATTTGCTTTGTATTTGCCGCGAAGAGGGCCGACATCGATCTTTTCGAGCAGCTACTTGAATACCGACCGAATTTCGCCCTTCTTGTGCCCGGGCTTATGGAATCCAATTTGGATGAGGAATCCTTAGTCAAAATATTGGGGCTCTGCTTTAAGCATGGTTGTACTTCCGATGAACTTGACAGCCACCAATCATCGAATGGACCTACGTTGATATTGGCCCTGAAAAAATACCCTCGAAGCGGTTCTCTGGTGAGACTATTACTCACACATGGCTGCAACCCAAACATCATTGTTTCAGATACAATAGGTGACACTCCTGGCGAGGAGAAGATGACCGTTCTCTCATGGGCACTTGCTCAACCGCAGAAAGTGATATCGAGTTCTGTCGTGCTTGCTCTCCTTGATGCAGGGGCATCACCAACTCGACCTACATCTGAATCTGAAATAGCGCCGATAGCACTCGCCGCACGCGAAGGACGAGCGGACGTATTGCAAGTACTACTAGATCGCGGCGCTGACCCATCAATCCGCGATAAGTGGAACCGATCAGCTCTCTTCTACGCGAGTAGCACCTCTGTTACCTCTGTTGTCGACACAATTTCAGCGCACGCGCTCAAGAACGACGGCAGTCTCCACGAAGCAGCCCGATGCCTCCAACTCGACGTAGCCAAAATCCTGGTGGATCATGGCCACAATCCGAACTTCCCCTCGCGACTCCACAGTGGAAGAAACGCCCTAGGAGAACTCTGCTTGAACGCTACCATCACAACATCAACCCAACGCACAACGCTTCGCCAACTCATCCGCCTTTTCCTCGATAACAATGCCAACGCCAAATTCAAAGCCCGCAACGAGCGCTCCAGCATCATCCTCGCCCTAGACAACCCACACAGCTCCTTCGAAGTCACCGAGGCCCTCCTCGAAACCGAAGTATGGGAAGAGCTAAACGAAGAAGACCACATGTACCGCGACCCCAACGGCCTATGGTACTCCCCCCTAAAATACGTCGAACTCATCCCCACCCCCAGCCGTACACATACTAAAACCGACTTCCTCGACCTCCTCCGTGACAAAGGCTGTCTCCCAAAATACTACTCGGAGACCGAACACCAACCTCCCAACGCTATCGGCATGCCCGCCCCCATCGCCCGCCTTGCGGACCGCCAAAAAGAACACCAGCTCGCCCTTCAACACGCAACCGAAACCTCCGAGCACATGCGCATGCTCGAAGAAACAGCCCACCGCGACCTCCTCCGCCGCCAAAAGGAACAAAATGACGCCGCCCTTACCCTTGCGTCCACAACCGCATCCCACACCCAGACCCTCGAACAGCAAAAACACGACTTTGAAATCGCGCGCGTGCGCTCTGCAGAAGCCATGAAGCGAGCTGAGAAAGCGACGTGGCACCAGCTCCTGCAGGAACAGGAGCGCGAGACCGCGGTACAGCGGCAGCAGATTGAAGAGCGGAAGGCGAGTGCGAGTTTGGCGCTTGAGACGAGGTTGGGGGAGAAGCGGAGGGAGGAGGTGGAGTTTCGGGCGGGGGTGGAGAGGCGTTCACTTAGGGAGAGAGAGGAGGTGTATGAGAAGAATGTTAAGAGGCAGTTGCAGGTTACGGAGAGGGTGGATGAGAGTGCCAGGTTGCATGCTAGGTTGAGGCAGGAGAGGCCGGCTATTGAGGGGGCGGCGTGGGGGAGTGTGGATTAGGTGGGATATTTTGAAAGTGATGTTTGGGATGGTGATGGAGGGAATTTTATTGGCTCTGGCTGTGGTTGGTGTTGATAGTTCTTTTCTTTTTTTCTCTTTTCTCTCTTCTTCTTCTTTTGATGGGAGATGGGGTTGTTGATGATAAACAAGATATCAACTACGAATACGCAGATGATATTTTAACTTTGAAAACACAACCATCATATCCATCCGTGAGGCATCATCCATCACCTCGCCTAACGAACCATCTCTGCAATGCACACTGTTGTTCTCCCGCCAAATATAGAGACGTAAAAGCCCACTACACCAGGTAGTAGGTATTACCCAATAAATTGATAATCGAATACTACAGAAGTCCAAATACTACAAAGCCCCCCCCACACAGCCGCACTCAAAGGAAAGTAGATTAACGAGCGCAAGAAAAGAAAAGAAAAGAAAAGGTCTCTCACATACAATACCTATACCTCTTCCTCCATCCTTCTCGGAGAAGAGAATAGGAAAAGTGATTGTAATGATGATCTGGATCCAGCGTTCCATCACCAGGATGGTTACCCACACATGTACATCGAGAGCACCTACGACTTGTTTATCCATGCATGTATGTGCCGTCCGTCCATCCATCATCCCTTTCACTCATCCTCGCCATTCTCACCATCTTTCCTAACCACAAAATCCTTCCCAACATACCACATCACATTACGCCACACTTTCTCTTCCTCCTCCTCGTCCGCCTCCACTTCACACGCCCTCCTTCTTCTCCACCTCCGCACTCTTGAAACACTGATAACTCAACAACACATCGTTGAAATTTCCCTTATCCGTGTTCAAAAGATTTGGGCTTCCAGGGTTCGAGAGCGTGATGGATGATTTGCCGTCGGCATCGCTGCAAAGTGCGTTCCTGCGAGGGATAAATAAGATTGGGAGAAATGGGCGGGGTCGAGGTAAGAAGCATTTTATGAGAGGGCAGATGAGGGATGGAGGGGAGTTGAATTGGTTTGGGTTGGGTTGGACGGGTGGGTTGAGGGATGTGATTTGAGACAGATAGGGGGAGGGATGGATGGATGATTACGTAGGTAGTTATAATGCATGCAACTTACTTGTAAAACACGCATGTGAAGCCCTTGTCAGGACCAGCGGCAGATGGCTTCCCGCTGAGTTGAGCGCAGTCGTTTGATCCGAGCGTATAGTGTAAGATATCGCATTTTCCGCTCCAGAAGACGTCTTCACAGACATAGAGCTGTGACAGCATGTGTAAGCAATCAGCGTCCATCAAAGCCAAAACAACAAAACAAAAAAAGAACGAATGGATCAACGAAAGGAGATGATATAGTAGAGTGAACAGAGTAGAGAAAAGAAGAAATAAATAATAGTTGAAACTCACGCTAGCTTGCTCGCCAGACCCAGCTTGGCCCGTCAACGCAGACTCCGCACTCCCTCGTCCGGACAAAAACCGCGGCATCGGAACGATGGCTCTCCGATTGGGGTCGTGGGAGTTGGGAATCGTGAGAGCGGCCACATGAAGCTGAGGTGTTACTGCGAGGAGGAGGAAGAGGGAGGAGAGGAATGCCTTGAGCAGTGCTGGCATCATGGTGATGATGAAGAGGGATTTTAGGACCGAATATAGATCTGAGTTGTTTGAACGTGGTGGTGAAGGGTCACGGCGGGTGTAAGAGATGGAAGGAAAGAAATGGTGAGGGGATTATGGGATGATCGTTTCTTGGTGTTGTGCTGCTGGTGTTGGTACTGCGATGCTTGTTCAAGGTTGCGCTGGCGGGCGGGAAGGGAAAGGAGGATACCATGTCTCTCGCACCTGGCGGCCTTTTTATATGCTTGTTGGATTTGGTGGCTGTGAGGAGTAGATTGGGTGGGACAGTGTGAAGGGCAAGCTTTAGAAAGGCCCACCTTTGTGCTGTGATGTGTTGATTGTACTATCGGCGGGGATGTCCGATGTCTGAGCCAAATATTGGGAAAGGATGATCGTTGATGTTACATATGCAGCACGCGAGCCATTAGCATGTTTCTTTGTGTGCAGTCATGCGCAATTGTCTCTCCAAAATCAGAGACTGACGGCCGATGATATGCTTTTGTTTCGTGGTGGCGTGAAAACACGGTGACAAGTCTATGTTTGGCGGTGTGAAAAGTTGGTGACGAGCATAGGTGTGTAGCATGCTGAACTACAGTTTTGTTGACGAATTAGCTCCTGGCAGGCAAAAGTAACCGTAGCGTGTTGTTTGCAGGTTTTTCATGTCGTGCATGGTGACATGAGCACAACCTTCATGATATTGAATCTTCGACACAAAATGGTAGTGGTTCGGCGATGTTAAGGCGCGGGAAGGTGATCCCTTGCTGGTTGAACCCTAGCCTATTCTACATAATGGAAATAACCAACATGCGGGCTATACATACAGTACAATAGATCATGGAAAATTGGTATCTCAGCATCCCCCTAAACCCGGAATGGGATCAATAACACGCTCGAACGCCGTGCGCTATGGTAGCATCATTCCGTCCAAGATGCGATGAAAGAAAAGTTCGCAAGAGACTATATCGGAGGCAAAACTGGACTTGGGGTTACGAGGCAGGCTTGCTGGAGTTATCATGACGTTCCGGATCGTAATTGGTCTCCCCAAGCATACTAGACCGCGATACAACGGCTGGCGCAGGTACGGCCGGTGCGGCTTGTGGACGGGATGCTGCAGCGTGCAACCGTTGATCTAGCGCCTTGAGTGCCAGCGCCCGTCTCCTCTCGGCCTCTGCTCGTGTGGCGCCACCTTTGCCACCCCGGCTGTTGGGATTCATAATGCTGGGGAGACCGCCCTCTGCACGTGCAGTCGCTTGCTCGTTGCCCGCATCGATGTCCTCTGCCGAGAAAGGCGTGCATATCTTCAGCGATACTAGTGTGTTGTAGAATTGGTCGGCCACACTGTCAACAGGAGCCTGGAGGGGTTCGGGGAAGAAGTGGGCGAAGGAAAAGGTGTCGGAAGCATCGCCCTTGATCACAGAACCATCTCCCGTGCTCGCGGATGATAGCGACGGGCTGGTGCGGTAGAAGCGCAGGTAGATCCAAGCAGTAAAGAAGCCGAACCAAGCCAGAAACATGGCCGTCTCTGTGCCTAGCACCAAGCCCGATATGGTATTTGCGAGGAGGAAGATGGCGGGAAAGTGCTTAACGCGCATGCGGATAAGGCCCTTTGCGATGGCAACGGTATGTTCGGGGACGAGCTGCTTGAGCGAGACGAGAAAGCCGGCCTGGATCGCAATTCCGCCAGATATGACGGTGTCACTGTAGAAGTTAGTAAAGCATCACCCAGCATGACAGGCAGACTAACAGGGCAGCGGCCTTCTTTGATAGCACGTAACCAACAATGTACAGCAGAAAAGCCAGCAGATTCGGTATCATGGCCACGAATAGAATAAACTTGGTGAACTCTTTGGATCCCCATGCTCTTTCCAGGTATCGGCCCCCATAGAAGATGGTGAGACCCGTGACGATGAGGCCGAACGCATTCAGTTCGACAAATGTGGCCAGAAGGAACACCCACGGGTACACGACGGAGTGGCGGGGCACAATGGAGAGGTAGGGCACACCAAGGCCCACGCCGATCACGGGATTGTCGTGCTTCTTCAAATCGGCTTGTGGTATGGGACGCAGCATGAAGTTCAACAGGGTGAAGACCACGAGCGAGGCGAGCAGACTGCGGGTCAACGGTGGCAGATTGATCCGGGCCATGGTGTCGTCTGTCGTCTGTCGTCTGTCGTCGGTTTGGGGGAGAGGAGGGGAGGAGGGAGGGAGGGTCTCGCCCGCCGGCGTCGTCTTTGGCTGTCCTGTCGTGTCGTGTCGTTTGTAGCGTTGGTGTCGTGTCGAGTCGAGTCGTGTGGAGACGTGCCGGGCCGAATCGGTGGTGAGGCGGGATAGGGCAGTGTAAAGATGGGTGATAGGATCGTCTAGGGTGATGTCTATGGCTGGGCTGTCGGAGCTTCTTTGCGCTAAGGTAACAGGCTACGCCCAAGCGATCAGTCTCCGATTCATTGATCGAACACACCCACTCAAGTCATCCATTCGATAACTCAGCAAAGAAACCACATCCACGTCCACACACGCCCACGCCCACGTCTCATCCCGCCGCCCACGAAAAGCCCACTCCCCACAAATTGTGCACTCTTCGTCCGGATCGCCCTGGCCGCCCGCGCCCGACGCATTGCGCCCTATTCCCGTTAACAGCTCTGGCGCGCGGCGCTGCGACGATGCGCAATGACCATCGAGGCGCTCAGTTCCAATGTGGTGAACTACTTGGTGTGGAGATATCTACAAGAAGCCGGTGCGCTCCGTCCCCCCCTTCTCCCATTTCGCCTCCTCGTCTTCTCCGGCATTTCCACTGCATACCGAATGCTAAAGTTGCACAGGCTACGGTAACGCCGCCCTGCATCTGTCGCGCTGCTGGATCCGCGACCCGGAGACGCTGCCCTTTGCGCCCAACGTCCAGCCGCATGCGCTCGTGAATCTCCTCCAGGACGGCCTTTGGTTCGACAAGCTGCAGGCCGAGGCCGCGGGCAACGTACGTGCAGCAAACACTTTGGTGCTCCAGGACTGCGGCTGACGGACACAGGTTGAGCGCAACTACCAGTTCGGCTGCGACCATGGACGTCCGTATCCGGTGCGCAATGGCTCCCTTCTCACTTTGGATCAGGGCATTCCTGCCCATGTGCTGGCTGAGCAGGCGAGCGTCAACGGCGCCGTGCAAGAGCCGCAGCCGAAGCGCGGAGTGAAGCGGAAGAAGGCCCCAAAGGCAAATGGCGTCGTAGAACCGCGTGTGCCCGAGCTGGTCAATGGCGATGCGATGGAAGTCGAGCCCAACGGTGCCACCCATCTCACTAACAGCGTGCGCGAAGAGTCCGAGGCCGTCGTATCAGAGGCGGAATCGCCTACCGTTGCTGAAATACCCATCTCGACCCTCAGCATCGGCCAGAGCACGGAGATCCAGACCGAAGTCGTCGTTGATCTCGCTCCCAACACGACCTTTATACCAGCCCTAAAGGATGCCGACAAAGTCGTCGAGCACACGTCGTGGGGATCCAAAGATGCGCCCGTGTTGTTGACGGCCGGCAAGTCGCTCCTCAACATTAACGCAATAGCTGCGGAACCCAGCAAGGACTCGTCAGCCGCCGTCTCCACTGTCGGCTTGAAACTGCCCATGGAAAAGTACTCCATCACTGCCCTGACTTGGAACTCGGCCAATGAGGTCACCGTGTCGGCACGTGAAGAGTGCAGCAACGAGACAGGCGAGAAGATGATGATGGACAAACTTATTAAAATCATCGACGGCGGCGAAGACTACCAAGTCATCTCTTCCACAGCCGGTCTTGTCAACACGCTCCGCTGGAACAAGGAGAAGGAACTGCTCTTGTCTATCTCGACAGACGGGGAAAGGGGCTCCATCAAGATTTGGAAGAACAGCAATGATTCTATACCCGCCTGGACCGATTTTACAGACACTGCCATATTTGACGCTCTGTGGATCAGTGATACCGCCTTCGTCGTGTGTGGCATTAACCTATTCAAAATATACGAAATCGACGAAGCATTGACCACGCAGCGAACCTTGAACACCCAAATTACGTGGGAGACCCTCAAATATGAACCTTCCTCGGGCATCATCGCTGTGCTGGGCGTTGAAGGGCAGACCAGCTTCCTCGGTGTACTACATCCAAACGACTCGCTCAACCTGCAAACCCACGAATATCCAGACAAATACCTCTCCGACCTCGACTTCCGATCTGGCACTGTCGATAGTGTTCTCGCCAATACGCCATTTGGGAAAAGCCCTTCGCCGCCGATACTCTTGAGTACATGCTCCATGTCTGGGGTGGTGCGAATATGGGATGCGAATGCGCCCTTCAAATGTCTGAGGAGACTGCCAACTGCAGATGACTGTCAAGCGTTCAAAATTCTGTTCTCACCTAGCGGAGCCCTGCTAGCTGCCGCGGGTCCCGACGCCGTCACGATATGGGATGTGGAAAAGCGGGAGGTGCCTATTGCCAGCTGGCGTGCAACAGAATGGAGTAGCGATAAGTGGGACCCAGGCGTGAATGGAGAATTCAGTCTTGGCTGGGAGCCTAATGAGTCAAGACTGACCATCGCCCTTGGAAACCAGGTGAGCGTCCGGAGCCTCAACAGGGCACTATCCGAAGGGAGTGCTGACCGTTTTAGATTGCCATCATACCAGTGCCAAGGTAATTATCTACAGCTCGCCAGCGAAACAGCAATCAATACTACAAACTTTCCGTTCGCGATTTGTCTCGATGCGCAGTCCGAATGTTGATATGCGAGTGGGGAAGAAGACCAAAATGCACGCACACTACTCCGTACGCCGACGTACGTGACACTCGCCGTCTGCTTCTCGGGGCTATTCCGCGCCGTACGCTACTGTAATCACGTGTGGCGGAAAGCCGGTGGGGCAACATGCGGAGACGAGTGGCACGAGCTCCAAATATGGAGAACGGCCAACATCTCCGCACTCCGATAGGACGGCAACCATCTTTTTGCCGTACCTAACGCGACATGGCAGTGCGCCATATGCTAGAGCGTTCCGGCATTTCGAGAAGAGAGTGCGACTTTATCGCAGGGGAGAGCATGACGGCAAATTTGACCCGGCATCATAGACGTGCAGCATAATTAGTACCTTTTAAAGGGCAATGTCCCCAACCCTCGTCAGGGTATTGCCATTGTCCTTTACCCGCCCTGTTCTATTGTACAGATAGTGTATCAACCTACCCGATTCTCAGATACTCTCTTCTGTTCCCCTTCTGTTCCTGTCAATGCTCTAGCTTCCACTCCCCATTTGGACAATGTCTGCTGTTCCTAATCTGCCTGAAGACGTCCCTCTGGCAGCAGCCAGTGCTACCACAAATGGCGCCTCTCCACGACCTTACGAAATGTATGACAAACCGATTGATAGCTCTCGCCGCCTGAAGGTCATTGTGATTGGTGCGGGGTACTCTGGCATATATCTGGGCATTCGTATACCGGAAAAACTCCGCAACGTAGAGCTTGTGATATATGAGAAGAACTCGGGCGTCGGGGGGACATGGTATTATCCTCTTCAAGTTTCTGGTAGGAATTTCCGCTAATGTAGCGGACTCTTTAGGTACGAGAATAGATATCTTGGTTGTGCCTGCGACATACCTTCGCACTCGTACCAGTATTCCTTTGAGCCCAATCCAAATTGGTCATCGCTCTACGCCCCCGCACCAGAGATACGAGCGTACCTGGAGGGAGTGGCGAAGAAGTATTCCGCAGATCGCTTCATCAAACTCTCGCACGAGGTCACAGAATGCAAATGGAACGATACGACTGCTAAGTGGAATGTTTCGATAAAGAACTTGACCACTGGAGAGATCATACACGATCAGGCGAACGTGCTCATTGGCGCAAGAGGAAATCTGAACAATGCCAGGTGGCCAGACATCGAGGGGCTGGGATCTTTCAAAGGGGAGCTCATGCATTCCGCAAGATGGAACGAGAGGTACAAGTTGTGCTGAAACAGTGGCTAGAAAAAAGGCTGACTTGCTTCAAGCTATGACTGGAAGAACAAACGTATAGGCGTCATTGGAAGCGGTTCCTCTTCCATCCAAATTGTCCCATGCCTCCAACGTCTCCCAGGCACCCACGTTACCACCTTTGCCCGTAGCAAGACATGGATCTCGCCACCCTTTGGCCAGCAACTGTGGGACAAATATTCCTTTGAAGGCTTCTCCATCCCCAAAGAACTACAAGAGCGCTTTACCGCGGACCCAGAATACTACCAGCAGTTCCGCCTTGCAGTAGAAGAGGACGGAAACAGCATCCACGCCTTCACCATCAAAGACACCCCTGTCCAAAAAGGTGCAAGACAGATGTTCGAAGAGCACATGAAGAAAAGACTTGAAACCAAACCACACATCTACAACGCTCTACTCCCCACCTTCTCCCCAGGATGCAGGCGACTAACCCCAGGACCCGGATATCTAGAGGCATTGACCCAGCCCAACGTTGCTTTCGTAACATCACCCATTCAAAAGATCTCAGAAGATGCAGTCCACACCGCAGACGGCACAACTCACACCATCGACGCCCTCGTCTGCGCAACCGGCTTCCACGCCAGCACAGCTCCCCCTTTCCCCATCCTCGGCACCAATTCCCTCCCCCTCACCCAAAAATGGGAACACCGTGCCGTGACCTACCTCTCCCACAGCATCTCCGGCTTCCCAAACCTTTTCCTCATGCTCGGCCCGAATTCCGCAACAGGCTCCGGCTCGCTAACCATGATGATCGAGTCTGTGGGGGATTACGCCGTCAAGCTTATCCGCAAGATGCAGAAGGAGAATATTGCTCGTATGGAGGCGAAGCGGGAGAGGGAGGATGATTTTATAGAGTTTGTGGATCGGTATTTTGAGGGCACGGTGTTTGGGGAGAGGTGTAGGAGTTGGTATAAGAATGCGGCGGGGGGAAGGAGAGGTGAGGGGGGAGATGAGATTACGGGACTTTGGCCGGGGAGTTGCTTGCACTGTATTGAGACTATGAGGAGTCCGAGGTGGGAGGACTTTGATTATGTGTATGTTGATGAGTTAGATGGAGTGGAGGGGGCCAAGGAGAAAGCTCTTGGTGAAAGGATAAATCGGTTGGCGTGGCTGGGAAATGGGTGGACTGAGGCGGGTTTGACGGAGAAGCATTTGGCGTGGTATCTGTATCCTGAGTTTCAGAGTAAACCTGCTGCGCCGAGGCCGGAAGAGACAGAGGAGTACAATGTTCGACCTTTTTCTTACTAGATTAGATAGTTATTGTCTAGATAATTATTATGAATGCATAGTAGATCTAGCCACTCGGGGCGAAGTACACTTGCCGCACGGCGAATATCCTGATGTGAACCCGATTTCATATGTGTTTGGGAGCCACAAATACCTCACGCGCTCCTTTGGAATGCTTGCTATGATTTAAAGACGATTGCTCTTGTAGATAATAATACATCGCTTGCATGTGGATCGATAGGCGTTTCAATAATATCAAAGAATTTTTAAGGTAAACCCCTACACCTACCCCTACGCCTACTCCTACGCCTACTCCTACTCCTAACCCTAACCCTATGGGTGATCGATGGAAGGAAAGATCTGATTAGATTAGACATTCCTTCCTATCAGGGAAACTATCTGAATGACATCTGCACGTTCCTCTCTTAACCCTAACCCCATGGGTGATCTACGGCAGATTTTTAGATCTGATTAGATTAGGGGTTTCTTCCTATCGGGGCATTGTACAGAGGGTGCAACTCCTAACCCTAAACCTCGGGTGATCTATGGCAAAGATGGGGATCTGATTAGATTACCAGCTCCTTCCTATCAGGGTAACATTTGGAGAGGGTCCGTGCGGTGTTTGCGGCTCCAAAAGTCCACATGGCTTCTTACATTTCATCTTTTCGCAACTTTTGCACAGAACTCACTCGACACCTTCCATAGCTTCGAGACGACAGCACATTATCCATTACTTCAGAACTGAACTGTCGCAATCAAAGCTCAAGTCCCATCTCCCAAGGCCGTACATATATATATATATTATATCAAATGCGCCAAACGATCTGAACCGCCTCCCCCACCATGGACAATGTCAGTGGCCTTTGGCCGCGCGTAGTCCAGCTGTTCTCTGATGTACAGCCCTTCATACCAACGTATACCCACCTTCTCGTCTCTGCTCTTTTCCCGATCTATACCGGCGCCCATGCGTCTCTCACGCGCCCCTCTTCCGCCGCGAAACCCACAAAGAAACATCGCAAACGGTCCGACGATGGCTCAGACACCGACTCAGACAACGAAGAGGAAGAGCACAAAATGGAAGGCCTGTCGCCTACGGATGCGATTATGATGCCGCTCTTCGCTGGCCTTACACTCGCGGGGTTGTACTTCCTGATCAAATGGCTCGAAGACCCTGCGCTCTTGAACAAGCTGCTGAACTGGTACTTTGCGCTCTTTGGCGTCTTTTCAGTATCGAGGCTGATCACGGATGCCCTTGATATTGGGCATTCGGTCATCTTCCCCCGCCGGTACGCGTTGGGAGGCGCGTTATATCATGTGCGACAGGCGGACAAGGACGCGAAGCCAGTCACGGGCGATACAAAAGGGAAAGAGACATTAAAGTCACCTCTACCTGGCTTTTTGTCCAAGATACCAATTTCCAAAGGTTTCAGAGAGCTACTGTGGAGGGATCGAGCTATGCCGGGGAACAAGTGGACGTTGAGATTGTACCTCCATCGCGTCTTTGCTGGGAAGGCCTTGATTGGACCTCACGGCGTGGTTGGAACTGTGATTAGTATGCTGGCTGTGATATACTTCAATTTCGTGGATAAGCCATGGTATCTGACTAATTTGATGGGTTTCGGCTTCTCGTATGGCGCACTACAACTCATGTCGCCAACGGACTTCTACACTGGAAGTCTCATACTAGGAGCCTTGTTCTTTTACGACATCTACTTTGTCTTCTATACGTAAGTTGTAAATTTCGTTTCAAGGCCTATATAATACTAACAAGTTGGACAGACCCATGATGGTAACTGTAGCCAAATCTCTCGATGTCCCCATTAAGCTTGTCTTCCCCCGGCCACCACCTGCCGATGACCCAACCGCACCAGCAGGCCATGCCATGCTTGGCCTTGGCGATGTCGTTCTCCCAGGCATAATGATCGGTCTGGCCCTCCGTTTTGACTTGTTTCAATTCTACCTACGTCGCCAGAAGCGCACAAAAGACGCTTCTACGGGTGAAGAAGCCATCGAGAAGCCAAAATACCACTCCTTAGCCGGACGCTGGAGCGATCACTTCTGGACACACTCGCTTGTAACCGGCAATCCTCTCTTCAAGATCTCAACCAACACCGACAACAAGGAGATAGCGAAGGCAGAGGCCCCGTTCACATTTCCCAAAACATACTTCAAAGCTAGTCTTGTGGGATACATTGCGGGTATGCTATGCACCCTCGGCGTCATGCATATTTTCGGCCACGCGCAGCCAGCTCTGCTATACCTTGTTCCTGGCGTGCTTGGTAGCTTGTGGTTGACGGCTCTCGCGCGCGGCGAACTACGCTCCATGTGGGAATTTAGCGAGGCAAATGACGAGGAGGAAGAAGGTACCAACGACAAATCTAACTCCACTGGTAATGAAAAGAGACCAGCTCCTGAACGCTCGAGCTTCTTCTCTCTCTCCGACAAGAAAGCTCGAGAGCGGGAGGACCGGGCAAAGAAAGCATTAAGTAAACACATCAAAAGCGAAAGCGATTCAGACTACGATGAGGTAGATGCGGGAGGACATAGCCAGGTGAAAGATCTGGCAGGACACAGGTCGGATAGAGAGGTCCTGTCTTTTTCTATCGAGGCGCCTTGGCGGCTTAGGAATCCGAGGTCTGTGAGGAAAGATGGAGACGGGGAGGCGAGAGAGGAGGAGAGGGGGGATTCGAATTGGGCGCCGAGTGAGAAGGAGAGGGCGGCTGGGGAGAAGGAAGATGTGGGAGAGCCTTCGGGGAAACGTGTGCGGTTGAGGAAGTAGAGGGGGGATTGTTTTGGGTTGAGCTTCCTGTTTGCTCGGGGTGTGTTGTATGGCATTATTAGTGGAGTTTTGGGTATGTGTGGTGTGAGTGGGGCATAGCGATGGCGTTGAGTAGTATTTTTATCGCTTTGGTGTGTAATGTGTAAGTTGATGAAACTTTTGAACTTCCGGCCATGATCGAGTTTTACATATATAAACTGGACAACGCTCGAGGCTACACTTGCAGCGTCTATTTTTCGCAATTTATGGTAGGATGGGCATCGATGACATCCGCTACCCAAGCGGCTCGGTAACTACACTACATCTGCCGAGTGCGACTGTTGTGGCTAAGGGGACGAGCGAGAAGGATAGGGATACATTTTCGATCTCTGAGAGAGATGTGACGATTAGTAGTGTGGCGTTGGCTTAGGGCTGTGGGTGGAGCGTAGTGATGGACAATAAGGAGGAGTGGGCGGGAATAGGGGAGGTTCCAATTGGATAGATTGAGGAAGTAAGGTTGTTTGTGGGACTTTTGTAATCACTGTGTGAAATCATAGAGTCTCAGTATAAAGCAGTAGAATGATTTTCTCAACATAGAATTTTTGAAAAGAAAAGGACTTGCTGTCTCTTGAGTTCATCTATCTATTGCAAAGGAGAATTGTCGGACATATCCGACGGGGAACTCATGACGCACGTTTCCCCTCCCCCACGTTGGTTACCTCGTATAGATCGCGCCCCCTCACGACAAGCTCCCTCTCCCCGATGCCTAGGAATCCTACAAAACCGACAACTCTCCCGCCACCATGTTTCTTCCTCCCTCCCTCTGTCTCTCCTCCTAATGTATCACCATGGCCCCTTTGATTTCGCCCGCAATTAGACTGCAGCTGGTCTGCAATCGAACATACTCCACTTTGCGAGTTGCGTCGCGCTTCGCCACAAGACGCGCTATCACAACAGCTCCCAGACGACCACTTAACGATGACAAAGCCACATCGAGGTCTGTAAGAGATGGCGCGGCGAAAAGATTGTTTACGACTACACCATCATGGCTCTTGCATACGAAAGAAATGAATGAAGAGCAATTGGGAAGCTTGAAGATTGATCAGAAGAGGTTGATGGAGGACTTGCATCATACATGTCAATGGGGCACCGGTGAACGTTGGGGAGAGTAGGTCTTATCCCCCATCTATTCTTCACCCTAAGCATTTCGAATCTCAGATGCCAACTCGTGATCTAGTGCCCCCACTGAAACAGGAATGTCGCGTCTCGCCCTCTCAGACGCTGACAAGCAAGCTCGCGACTGGTTCGTTAAAACCACAGAAGATCTAGGCTGTAAAGTCACCGTTGACGCCATGGGAAACATCTTCGCGGTCCGGCCTGGCCTGAATAATGATAAGCCGCCGACATTCGCGGGTTCGCATCTGGACACCCAACCAACCGGGGGCCGATACGATGGCATACTAGGTGTCCATGCCGGTGTGGAGATGTTGAAAGTATTGAATGATAATTGGGTAGAGACGCAGTATCCTGTCGGAGTTGTGAATTGGACCAAGTGCGTTATTTCTACCCCTAATATCATTCCATTACGAAAAGGAGGGATAGAACAAACTGGATAAAAGACTAACAACACACCAGCGAAGAAGGCGCCCGCTTCCCTATATCCATGGCTGCCTCGGGCGTATGGGCCGGTTCAATCCCCCTCCCATCCGCCCACTCCCTCAAAGAAGTGCACCCAGGCACTGCAACAATGGCCTCAGAACTCACTCGCATAAACTACCTAGGCCCCGCGCCCGCGTCCCACGAAGCCACACCCATGGCCGCCCACTTCGAACTCCACATCGAGCAAGGCCCCCTCCTCGAAATGTCGAACAAAAAAATCGGCGTTGTACAAGGCGTACAAGCATACAAATGGCTCACCATAAACGTCAAAGGACGCGACACCCACACCGGAACCACCGACCTAAAAAGCCGAGCAGACGCACTCCTCACAGCAAGTAAAATGATCCTACACAGTCACAAACTAGCTACAGCCAACAACGCCCTCGCAAGCACAGGAATCCTAAACCTCAAACCCGGAAGCACAAACACCGTCCCCGGCGAAGTCACCTTCTCCCTAGACATAAGATCCCCGCACGACGCAACCGTCGCAAAAATGCTCGCCCTAATCAAGCAAGACTTCCCCAAGATCGCCGCAGGCGAAGACATTAATGCGCTCAACACGGGTTGTACGCCCTCGCTTCCCCTCAGTGTTTCCATCTCAGAAGACTTCGACAGCCCGGCCACGTCGTTCCATCCGCTCTGTATTTCCGCTGTTTCGGAAGCAGCGCACAGCGCGCTGGGTCCGGATAGTAAGAATTTGATCATGAAGATGACGAGTGGGGCGGGTCATGATAGCGTTTATGCGTCGAAACGGTGTCCTACGAGTATGATTTTTGTTCCTTGTCGGGAGGGGGTCAGTCATAATCCGAGGGAGTTTTGTGCCGAGGGGGACTGTGGGTTGGGGGCTCAGGTGCTGTTGCAGAGTGTGTTGAGGTTTGATAGAGGGCGGGAGTGAGTATTAGTTTTGAGTCTTAGGTTTTGGGATATATATCATACTGTGAATACGTGTAGGGATATGAGGGTGTATTTAATTGATCATGGTGGTATATAGATAGTAAGTGGGTATAACTATACAACCTCTAATGCATACCCATACCCAGTAAACGTGATGTCGACTCTTGCCGAGGGTGAAGATGATGCCAAGTATATTTATCGTACAGGAAGTGTTGGTAAATAATTAGGAACTATAATAATGAATACAGGTTGATGACCGGGGGCGTCGTGGTAGGTGGTGGTAACTGTAGAAGAAAGCTATAACAAACCAGATACATACCAGAGAAATTACACCCACTTCCCAAAAATACCCTGCCGTCGACATGGGCGAAGAAATTACTACAGATGGCGTAGATGAACGCAGTTAACAAATTACCCCTAGCAAGAGTTCCAGCCGGTCAAGTAGATAGCAAGAAAAAATCGACATGTCCCACGGGGTCCAGAATCCAGGATCCAGAATGCAGAACCCAGGCTCCAGCTCCAGATTCAATCCACATAATCCGACTCCAACCAAGATCGTACAGTCCAACATGATTAGAAACCCCCTTAAAAATAACTCTTACCAGTCAATCTTGCCTTCCCCCTCCTCCCCTCTTTCTTCCTCCTCCTCTTCGCCTCAGACCTCCCCGTCACCGTCCCCGCACTCAAACTGGCACTATCCCGATCTCGCTCCCGCCCCCTGTCCCGATTCCGATCTTCCTCCATCACCCCCAAGCCCCTTGTACTCCGCCCACCAGCCATCGTATCGCCCAGCGCTGCCCTCGTACTAGCCTCTTCATCAAACTCCACCTCAGGCAACCATCCGCCCCGCTCATTCCACCCCCTAGCGCTGTCAATGAAGAGATCGATTCTCCTGCGCTCGTCATCGTCTTCGAAGCCGCAGCCACAGGCACACCCGACGACACAGTCGGTATCGTTGGATTCGTGTGGTGAGGCGGAAGAGGTAGGTTCGAGGGGATCCAGGCAGTCAAAATGGGCGACGTGGTTGCAGTTTGGACACCAGTATACGCGGCCTGAGACGCGCATCCAACATATACTGCACGTGAATATGGGGTCTCTGGGTTGTTTGGATTTCTTGGGTGAGGTGGCGGCGGAGAGGGTGTGGGAGTGGTTGGATATGTTGGATATGTTGGAGGGGCCACGGGATATGGAGGGGCGGTGGATTCGTGGTGTGGCGGTGTTAAGGTGTGATTTTGTTCTTGGTAGGGGGGTGGGGGTGAAGGAGTTGGGTGAAGGTGAAGTTTCGGCGGAGGGGGCGGATATCGTGAGACGGAGTGATTGCTCGGTGGCGGTGGCAGTGGCGGTGGAGGTTGATGATGTGGGTGTGGTGATATTTTTGTAGTAGTCTGTTTGGATTGATGTAGGGACTTCTGTAATGGGTGTGGAGGTGTTTGTGGATCTGGGGGTGAATTCTGTGGCTTCGGGATTGAAGGAGAAATTTTGTGGAGAGGATAGGGGTGAGCGTTTTAGGTGAAAGGATGAGTGGCGGGATGGGGGCGCCAGGGTCGATGTTCGGGATAGATGTTGCAAGGTCGGTGTTGCATCCAGCTTTCCATCTCCTCTTCTGAGTGTCAGATGCATGGATTCCGCTTTCGATCCCCCTCTTGAGTATTCTTCAGGGGTAGGAAAATATGACACCAGGCCGTTGAATTTGAGTACCTCTGCTCTCCTGCTAACCAAGCCCCAACAACTTAGCATTTCAGCATACTGTTCCCTCCAGGCACAATATAGCCACTCTTTTGACATGTCCAGTAATGGCGCACTGAAACATGCCTCATCATCGAACTTGTCTTGGTTTTTTAGCGTGACTTTAATGTGCGAAACTCCGTCCGCATCATCATCTACATTAGAATTCAATGGAGCCAAGTATTCTGATGAGCCATCAGGAACAAGGACGTCGTACTCTGAATCCGATTCAGACTCGTCGTCAAAATTGATTCGGTCGGTCTGGCCGAAGCTTGCTCTCTTCCCATGTTTGGATCGTGGAGGTAGTCCCGCGTTACGCTCCTGACTACCACTGCTATAGAACGTCGTAGTACCCCATGTTACACCACTCGTTGGCGCAGACGTTGAAAGATCCTCCGTTCGCGATTTCACAGGCGGACTGGAACTTATTAGATTCTTTCCAAAGTTCGCTAGCGCATTGGAGAAACCCGTCGGCGCCATCTTCCTTCCCAGCGTAGAGTGGCTCTGCTCAGGACTTGTGCCATATGGGGTATTAACCGCAGTCGCTGATTTGAACGTCGACGCTCGTGAGAGATTCGGCGGCGTGTTTCCAGTTGAGTAGGGAGTCACAGGTTCAGACGGAATTGTATCACTACCCCAAGGCCCATTGCTAGATCCATGACTGCCGTACGTGTCTAAATTCCTGCTAAGACGATGCCATCCAATTTCATTCACAGGCGTAGCATATCGCGAGTATGCAGGTGTAGACGGGATAGAGATACTTGGTTTGAACAGACTCCAGGCAGCTTCAACAGAAGAAAAATAATCAAGAGAGAAGGCAGGAGCTTCCATAGACATTGGTAGGTGGGATTTTCGCATCTTGGCCATGACACTAGGGACACCTTCACGGGCAGCAGGTTCGGAGAAAATGCATGATAACATGGCAAGCATCTGGGTGTCTGCGAGCTTTTCAAAGTGTTCAAAAAGAGCGGGGATCAAGTAGGTGGCAACGGAATGGCGGCCCCATTTGACGCGGCCTCGGAACTTGGGGTTCGTCACGGCTTCGGCTTCATCAAACTGGAGATCCAGACCACTATCCTTTCTCTTGATTCGCACAAGCGCACGCCGGGCGAGCACGAGAACCTGTTCACGTCTATGCTGCTGTGGCAAGATATCCAGGGGAACATCGTTGTTTAAGATTAGCTTGCAAAAATTCCAGATGTCCGCTAAATCCTCGTATCCATGCTTCTTGGCCACATCTGCATTGTGCGAACAAACTGTGGGACCGTGTCCAAAGATCAAGTACTCCTCCGCGAGACTCTTTTTGCTAGGTATGAACTTGGCAACTGCAGAGTCTAGAATCTTGACAACAGACCGCTTGGTCACGTGACTTAGATCAACTGACGACGGGACGGAGGCTTTGGTGTTCAAACGTGACGACACTTTCTGCCAGGGCAAGGGGGGAAGAAAGTTTCCAAATCGGGCTTCGGCCTCGCTGTCCGTCCCTGAAGACGAAGAAGGGGACGATGACGACTCCCAAGACACCGTCGACGAAGTCGGAGAATCTGGCCCATGACCTGCAGTGATGCGACCAAATGTTTCGAAAATGTTATCCTTCTGAGGATTTTGTCGGAAATTCCGTGGCAGTTTGATCGAGTCCATCGGCACATTGGCGGGACCATTGGCGAATGTTAGTCCAGGTCCAGGAAGACGGGCAGTGATTAAGAATCCTGGACTGGAGAATTTGGCTACAGTCTGCGCAGGAAGAGGTATGTTAGCGTTTGAAAGGGACGAGTTCATCACATCATTAACATATTCACCCGTATCGGATTCTTCATCCTCTTCGCTCGAGGCGTCCTGTTCAGGTGGCTCATCGACAGGTCCATGTATTAGTCCGAGTTCCTCATCAGGTAGATCCAGATTTCCTGCCTGCGCTATGATATCCTCAAGACTGCTCTCGCCCAAAGCATATGTGAAGATGGCAGCTAAGGCTGGACGTCCTTGGTATGCGTAGACTTTTGCGATACGCTGAAGTGACTCTTTGAGATGCTCGAGCATAGACGTTGTGATGGCCGCGGTAGTCTTTTCGAATGTAATTTCAAGAGGGTGAGTCCATCGATCCCCAAGTTCATCTTCCGATTCCTCAACATGAGGGTACTTATCGGGAAACCCGATTGTAAGGCGGAGAAAGACTGGCTTCCGAATTTCCGCTTGGTTCTGGTTCGTTGTGCTGTCGACGTCTCCCCAAGGACCTTTGAACGCTATGACAACCTCGCGATAGGGGTCCTCGACCTTCTCAGGGTCCAGGTTTGGATACTTCTTGATTACCGTGGTGATCTCTTGAGCTATAGCATGACGTGGATCATTCTGTTGCTCCACGACTCTGCCTTCTCCATCAATCTTTCGGGTTTCTATATTGACGTTGTGCATCCAAGTGACGTGGCTCACTACGCGCTGAGTAGGGTCGCGTCTCACAGTTCGCGCTGTCATCGTAGTTCGTTTGGGCTTTCCACTTAGCAAACTTGCCATGCCAGCTTGCTGGGAATTCCTAAACAGCGACGATAAGGCACCTGTCGGTGGAAGTCCATCTTGGGAGCGACTGGGTCGCTTGCTTTTAGAGATGGAAGGAGGGCCATTACGGAAGGAGATGTATTGTGCGCCCATTCGAGACTGGGCCGGCTTCTCAAGCAGAGGGCCACCTTTCTCAAAATCAACGGCCTGCTTCAAGACAGACGGGTCAATACTGTGAAGTCGGAGTTGGTGGTCAGCGGCCCATGTCACCAACTGATATTCGCGATTATCGCGGCCGTCGTTACAATCGCCACGTGAGCGCCATAAAAACTCATGCAGACGAGTTGGCCCTGCGTCACCGAGCACATAAGGCACATTTGGGTTTTGGGATTGTGAGTCGACAGTTGCTTGCCCATAGAGACCAAGTGCAGCACTACCCTGCTGGGGCAAGGCCACGATGCCGTTTGGAAAGGGGGTGTGCCGGGCCCGCAGCAATGGATACTCGGTGAAGATGGTGCGAGTGGGCTTGGAAATGTGTTCGACGACGCCAGCCTGATCCCATTGTTTGATGGTCTTATCAAGAGAGCAAGTGAGGATTTTGTTGGCTTCGGAGCGGTGCCAGTCTATACCATAGACTCTGTTGAAGTGTGCATGGATAGTTGAGATGGGACGTGCTCCATGGCGGATATCCCATATCTGTACGTAGCGGTCATGGGAAGATGCCAAAATGTGGTCATTCTGGCGATTCCACTTGACTTGAGTCGCCCCACCTTCCCAGTCGGCGAAGCTCACACTTGGTGTCCGACGTACAGAATTGAATGAATTTGTGGCGGAAGCAGGGGCGCGGAGGTCCCAGGTGAAGACGTACGTGTCGAGAGCACAAGTTGCGAGCACATCCGGGTGATGGGCAGAAAAGTTGATGTCCGTGATGTTCCCCTGATGAGAATCTAGAGTGAATTGGATAGGTGCTTCGTTGAGGTTAGGCTTGATGTTGAGATTGAAGATGATAGCCTTGTTGTTGTTCGTCGAAGCAATCCACTCAGCTCGCGAAGCAAAGGGCGACCACTGGACGTCGGCCACTTCGAAGCCAATGCGGTAGCGGATGTAGCGCGGCGGAGAGTAGGGATTGTCAAGGTCGATGATGAGGATCCCTCGAGTGCCTGCCAGCACTACGTCTCTGCCACTTGGCGAGATGGACGCAGCCGTGTACTCCTCATTGACGGCAATCTTAACGTCCTTGTCGAACGTGGGGCTCTGAAAGGGCGTCGCTGGCTCTCCAACGGCTGCCACTGCCGCCATGCTGGTGTGGAGGCGCCTGGTAGCCCTGGAGGAGCCCAGGAGCGTTTAGGGCACGTGAGAAGGGCGTGCACGTGAGTGAAAGGGAGCTGTAGTGAATTCAGAATAGTACAGAACAGCAGCAGGGTGAGTCTGTATTGCTATGAGAACGGTCAGCAGTATTAGCTAAATTCGGCGTGACAAGCGAGCGAGCAGCCAGTCGCCTGTCTGAAAAGTTTCATCTCCCCCAAACTCCACCATCCACCAACCAACATCCAATCCGAGATCTCCACCCACCATCCAATCTTGTCACGCCGGCAACGCTCCGGTAAGTACAGTCACGGCCCTTGCCCTCTCTGGGCATGCCCTGTCGGATAACTAACATGACTCAGCCAGCATGGCCGCCGACGCCGCCACCACCGTCGCTGCTTTGACGGCCGCTCTGTAAGCTTCTCTCTTCGCCCCGCTGTTAGACTAGCCTGACTTGAATCCTAGCAAGACCCCGTTCCAGCACTGCTTCATTCCCCTCTACCTCTCTTTCAACATCACCTCCCTCATACTCCAAAGCATCATCATCGCCCTCATCGTCTACTATGGCCGCCGCATTACCGAAGCGCATCGTCAAGGAGACCGAGAGGCTCAACAAGGAGCCGGTTCCAGGCATCGCAGCCGTACCCCACGACGACAATCTTCGGTATTTCGACGTCACAATCGACGGCCCGTCGCAGAGTCCGTACGAGGGTATGCATCCATACTTCGCTTTGCTTGCGTGACCATGCTGACCATCCCAGGCGGGGTCTTCAAGCTCGAACTGTTTCTCCCGGACGACTATCCCATGACGCCCCCCAAGGTCCGATTCTTAACGAAAATCTATCACCCGAACATCGATCGTCTGGGCCGGATCTGCTTGGACGTGCTGAAGAGTAAGTGCCTCACCTGTGCGCGCCACGCATCCTTTGCTAACAAGCCAGGCAACTGGTCGCCAGCCTTGCAGATCCGCACCATCCTCTTGTCAATTCAAGCGCTGCTTGGAGCGCCCAACCCCGACGATCCCTTAGCCAACGACGTGGCTCAGGCCTGGAAGGAGGACCAGTCCAAGGCAATCGAAACAGCACAAGCATGGACTGTCCAGTTCGCGACGACCAAGCCGCCCGCGGCTTGACGTCGCGCTGGTCTCCCGACACTACCGAAACCGACGACGACGACAATGGCGATCATGTGCCCTCTCACGAGGACGAGGACTACCGTCCTGGAGGTGAGATATGCCGTCCTTTTAATTTCTAGTACCAATACTCACATGCGTGTTCTAGCCGCCATGTTCGGCATCGGTGGCCAATTTGAAGTTTGATTGCCTAATGCTCTCACAGTCTTGACAGCTCTTTCTAGCGAAGACGTGAAGCAACATTGGCCTTCTTTTCCCCAACATCTTGCCCACATTACGGGTTTTCGTGCGGTTATCTGGTGAAAGGCGTGGCATAATTTTGCATAGCCATTCGTCTTGGTGTCCAGCGGTTTATGGCATTTGGGAATGGCACGAGGCTGTGACATTTCGTCCAGAACCACCGGTTACATGGGTTTACGACTTGAATGAGAATACGAGTCTCCTTGCATACTGACTCGCCTTCGCAGCGTGATGTTCGTGACATTATTTTTGCCTGGTGAATTGCTTGCAAATAGGGCTCCACACCCCTGTTTCTTTCGTGGTCTTTTGCTTAGTTGTAGCTTCTTGAGGTCTCCGCAAGTACAGAGTTAGGCTTCGGATAGGATTACTGCTGTCTGTTGGTGTCATCTTCATCTGTACGTTTGGGACTTTTGGGACAGAGTAACACTATAAAAGACACAGCAAACGAATTCCATAAGCCTAAAGCATTATTGTCGAGCACGTCTTCGCGCAATTCCAAGTGAGTGCTCTCACTCTTGATGCTGAAAACTTCGGTGCTGATTTGCTCGCCTTTTCATGTGACGGTTTGCGTCTACAACAGCGGCAATGATAGCGGCTGTAGAGATCCGTTAGGCTCATGGTCGCTGGGATCATGTATTCCATAGTATGAACAGTCCCATCATATTTGCGGAATGCGCCTCGCCGTCGTTATAGCTTATGCGATTATGGCAATGAGACGAACTGCGGCAACTTCCCTCACCAGGATCGCCGGTGGATAGCACAACCACGCTCAATGAGTACACTGTGGCCAGCAAACCCTTCGAACCGAACATTATTACCAGTTCTAACAGAGCGAGGGCATCTCTCTGCCGAATTGTTGTTGCGATCGCCGCTCGAAGCTCTCTCCCTAGAGTCGACCGTACATAGAACTCCTCGATGTTGCAATGCTGCTATCACCACATCGCTTGCTCAACAACACACTCACTCCCGACGAAGCTACGGCGTATGGCACACTACACGCATTGAAGGTACCGGTGATGCGTATACAACAGCTAGCTGAAACAGTAGTTGTCCAAAGCTCTCTGTCGTCCAAGGAAGCCGTATGTATGTGCCCCCGCTGTCTGTAGAGCCTATCTCGTCAGACTTCAGCCCAGCACTACTGAGTCTTCCAGCCCTGAACACACACTTAAGGCCCTGGGAGCTTGCAAAAGACTGACTCAATACGATTGATCTGGCACCGCTTAGAGCTCCTTTCGATTCGCCTAGGGAACAGCGTATGCGGACAGCGCACGACAGACGAGCTTAGCTCCGCCATCCCCGTCGAGCGTACTATCTCTTACAATCGAGGCTCTGGCTCTACACGCAACCCATGGGAATACACAGGGACATTGGCATAGACGGGATACTCACGACACGAGCGTGGCCACCCCGCTGCTACTCTGGAGTGCTGGGATTGGTACCCTCCGTTGTCCCAAGGAGCGGATGACCTTCTACTAGCGAGAGCCTGGATTTCTATTCATCTGTGGGGATCTGATGCAGCTACTTGTTTCGCAGCATATGACCAGCCAGCGACGCCCATCGTTGGAGTTCCAGTCTGAATGAGTATCCCGGGGTGTGGAAAGGCGATGGCGTACACAAGAGTCACACTACGAGTGTGATCGCTCTTTGTTACAGGGTAATGGACTCACTGGCGTTGATAGGTCTCACAGTATATCCCGAATTTGGATATACGCAGGGTTGATAAGACCCAGGCGTGAGGTAACGCTGTATCCCAGATCTGACGTTAACACACTCCCTAGGATACTCATCGGATGAACAAGTTGTGTGATCGAGCTTTCAATCTTGGTAACAATACCCCTGTACGACATCTCTCACTGGCCGACAAGCCTGACCAGGTCCATCATGCAGGTGTGTTTCGAGCTTCTCTCCATGGAAGATGATTGCTGACACGGGCAGCAGGTTCTAGATCTCCTTCAATACGGACACGAGCCGTGAATTGTATCGTTCTAGTTTACGAAGGATTGCTTACACGAGAGCCATGTATAGAACCCTCCTTGACGGTCAGAAGCCGCCTAGCCTAGCCTCGTAAGATACGCCTATACGTGCATAGACACGGAAGCCTCCTATGGAACCAATATTATGCGCAAGATAACCGTCTACCAAGGCTGGAGCTACAATGAACACTCCTGAAGTGTGCCCATGACTGCTTAGGAATTCTGACTAAAAACCGCCACTTAGGGTCATCTGGAATCCGGGCAGCTGTGAATAATCCCGGTATCTTACCCCGCGACTCACAGTAGCTTATCAAACATTGGCAGCAGCCGTGTCTGCAACCGATATGTATAACGAGGCTGTGGGCGTCATGTATCTTCCAGAAGCAGCATCAGTTTTGCAAGGGTTTACTAGATGCTCCGACTACGACAGAGTTCACAATGTTGTTCTACGTCGTAAGAGATAGCTGAAGAATCAATCATGAGTCGGGCGTATCAGCAAAAGCGCCGAAAGATAGTCGTGAACCAGATTCGGGGAGCCAGTGTCGTTCAAATCGGGATCCAGGATCGAAAACTCCAGCATGGTGGAGTCTTGTAGACTTGGAACATCATACCATATCTTTTCGAATCTGCCCGGACATGATGGAAATCAACGCTCGAGCCTACTAGGGCAACATCATTCCTGGGAAAAGATGATGATACCCATCGATAATTGACCCGTATGGTGGCCAAATCCAAATCATCGAATCGCCCTCGATTTCAAGATCGGAAAATCTTCCTCGTTATCGACTGAGTTACAGTCATTCGACTTCAGCTCAAGAGCTACATCACAACGACTGCAGGCATGCGATAGCCTTAACCCCCACAAAATATCTCTTTCCGTGCAGAAACGCAGTCGACGCTTTGTGCATCCTTCTCTTCGCACAAATCTCATGAGGACTTTCCCATCGTTCTCTTGGAGTGTTTAGCGTATCATATGGCATCTTTCAGCGTGCACATGACGACTCCAAAACGGCTGTTGTTATCTACGTCACAGTCATCAGTATCTCGACCTTTTGGATTTGATCTGGCCAGCAAAGCTTCAATGAAATCCGTCCTTCCTTATCGATCCGGTATCTTAGTCCGATTATCTCTTTCGATGTCTTGTCGCGATACGAGGGGAATTCTTTCCAGCCGTATTCACCTTGTCGGTATGGAGAAGTATATTGACATGATTATGGCAAGTCTTCGACGACCCAGAGAAGACGTATACGAAAGAGAAATAAAGGATCCTACAGACCTTCGTGTCTGGCCCTTGAGATTCCCAGGCATCGCGCTTGCCCGTTCGGAGTTCCGAGGTGCTGTAGCCCTCTTGCGTCTTGGAGGTCACACCAAGTATGCCAGATACTTCGTGGTTTTCTTGACTTCTTGTACCACCGGTATGCTCTCAGGCTGTTCTGTTGACTATGAAGCTATGACAGGTTGTCGGCATAGTTCTATATCTTCATGATCGAGCGACGTACGGTCGTTGACGAGATCCCTGTACTTGTCAGCGACGTATCATCGATGCTCGGAACCAGTTTTGTCCAACAGGGCGCAGGGCCTGTTCATGACGTCTGTCGCAGTCTTGTGACCGGTCATAAGATCATCCAAGCTAGGCTGCGTTTTGAAAGACACAGGGCTCATATTCTTTGGTTCTGTGTTGGTTTTGCGACATTGCTCTGTGACAAACGTACAGAGACAATTAACAAACCATTGACGGGTGCTCAAGATCGAGTCGTGCACGTGTGTTGGATTCGATAGAACGGGTACTTTCGCACGTTCTTCGCCATCGAGGGGATGAGCAGAGCTTGTAGGACGGCCGCAGTGGTGTTGAAGACCGCTGAAGGGGTAATGCTGTCGCGAGTGCCCACCCGTCTACCTGTCGTCTTAGTATTCCGAGGGGTATGAGAGCAGCGACAGCGAAGAAGTTCGCCGCTCACTCCCTTGGGTTAAGGAAGAAGAGAAGAGAAGAGCTTGTCAAGTGGCGCTGAAGGGGAGTTGATGCTGAAAGCTCGCAATACCCTCGAACGCAATCATGACGAAGCCCGTATCCATCACCGCCCCGCTTTCGGCACGATCGTATTCTGACAGGAGATCTGATCAGGATTTACACAGACCTTGGGCGCGTTGCAGACAAGCCTAGCCTGTAGAGTGATTGCGGCGGTGTTGAAGTCTGTCAGAAGTACAATACAACTGTACACATCCACTCGAGAGCCAGCAGCCTTGGTGCGTCAAAGAGGGGCAAGTACAGCATAAACGTACATTTCAGGTGAGAGGAGAGACAACTCTATCCCGCGACTGCGGAGGTAGGGGTGAGGGCTGTAGAAGGGGTATCGATGTCGCTCGGGGGTCTGTCGTCTTGGTACATCAAGAAGAAGCCCAAGGGTAGCACCGAAGAGGCTGAGAGGATCCTTTTCAGGGCTTCAGATATTCAGAAGCACGCGAAACGGGAGTCGTGCTCGTTGTGTATGGCTTGTCAGGGTGAGCGACCTGGGCAATGGATATGGGGAGACAACACTATGTCCCCATCAACACAACCACACGTGCCCCACACTCACGGTGTGCAAACACACCACCAATTCAACCGCCAACTCGAATCTGCATCCCTGAGAGAGCCAGCATAGAGCGAGTGCAGCACGCACATAGTCCTCCCCTCTACCACATCTTCACCATCTACCCCCTCCTCTACAACTGTACACACGCGCAGGCCAGCAATAGGCGGCAACAGGTATGAATATGGGCAAAGTCAACACCATAAGATACGTCGCACTAATACAATCAAAAGCAAACACCTAGAAAAATGGGAACCAAGCCAACTAAATACAAGAATCTATACAGAACCCTTCCTTCAACAATGTCAGCGGAGCAGTCGTCTCCATCCAAATCCGTTGGTAGCAGCAAAACACACCCCGACAATTCCGTCCCTCTCGAAAAGTCGACTCTCGCATCGCTCTCTGGTAAAGTCAAGTACCTCGTCACTAAGATTGTCATGCGTTTTCGTAGATGGAGAGACATCAGGAAAATCCGTAAGATGTTCAAGAAGGGGCTGCAGCAAATGGACTACAAAACCATGACCGCGACAGAGGAGCGGCCCTTCCGATCAGACGAGGGCAACATCTCCGCGGACTCCATGCAGGTTGAAGTTGGTTTCTAAGCAAGGCTTCGTGCCCGTGAGCTTTGACCGAGTCTTGTCGTCGGATCGAGGGAAGTCCTTTTTTTGTCGGCTCTCTGTAGCATGGAGTGGATGTAATGTGTGGAGTGGGGAGCATTATGTCTCGAGTAATACATTCAGCCATATTTTCTGATAGCGAAATCTTCGAGCTGTTTAGTTTCTTTTCAATGTCGATGTTTGGTGTTTTGTATTTTGTGTCTTGTCGTTTGTTCGTTCGTTTGTTCGTTCGTTTGTATATTTTTGATTTTTATCGCCTTTGACAAAGCATTGATACGCACTTCTTGCTCGAGTAGGCGTCGGTGAAGTCAGTTTCAAGCGGGGCGTAATCTGCGGAGGATGTCATTTTGGCGGATGCATGGAGACAAAGGTCTGGTGTCTACAAACACAATGTCAGCATTGACAACTCTGGTTCAGAAACGGGCAGAACATCTCGCAGATGTTTGGTTCAGATGTGCTTACAGAGCAAATCGAGGCTGCCGAATCTACTCTTCTGCGGGTTTGAGCTCGTGCTTGGGCTTCGTCCATAGCGGCCTTGGACTCGTATGTGTAGGTGATGCGAAGGAGATCGTAGATGCTTAGATATGTCGTCGACATGATGCAAAGGGTCCCCACAACCTTAAAGTGATATAACTCTTCTTGATTCTTTCTTTCTTTTACAGACGTACAAGCTTTCCTCACTTCGTCTTCACCAGCCGGGATAAAAAGACACGGACGAAAACTTATAGATAATATGAGGCGTATCCTGCACCAAAGTCGGTTTAGCTTCAAGTGCAATAAATCTACAAAGTAACTACTCCCAACAGTGACACAAACAGCAGAAACTCAACAATAAATAAGAGAGGGTAAACAAGGTATTCGAACTCTAACAACTCAAAAGTAGCAACTCACACCACTTAAATGTATAAACACCCCTCCCTCAATCCCCATGCCCACGCGCACATGCAAGCAACACGCAAGCAACCCTCACGCACCTCCCCCGTCATCCCCGTTTCATACGACGCCGCAGCGGGATGTGCGAGGGAAGCGCCACGTTAGGGCCCGTCCCGACACCATCCCGGCCGTATCGGCCCGTTTTTACTCATAACTGCTTTGCGCTTGGTCGTTTGGGAGTCTGTGCTGTAGGCTGCTCATGCGCATCATTCACGTTTTGGCGCCCATTTGAGAGTGGGATTGATGTAGTGCGCGCTTACCGCCGACATGTCCGTTGAGGCGGTCTTTTTTGGAGGTCGGAGAGCTTCGGGAGCGTGGTCTGGTTGGGGGTGTGTCGATATGGTGGGATGTGAGTGTGATTTCGGATTTATTTGGAGTGTTGCCTGGAGGTGGTTTACAATATTGTTGTATGTGGATATAGATGGGGCGAGTAAGCTGATGGGGGAGGAGGGAGCGGAGATAGGTGGGTCGGAGATAGACTCGGTGAATGTTAGTAGACCGAGATACGGAGTTTTGATGTGAGGATGTGAGAGTAAGGTGGGAGTTGGAAGTTGGATCAAAATGGAAGATTGCCGGCAGGAATGGACTGATCTAGATGGCAGACTATGTCATGATGCGTTTTCTTAACCCATCGTTTGCCTGTGCGCTTGTGAGTCCGTCTTCTGGCTTCGACCTTTGATATACCTCTTTCACCCCTGGTAATTCTTATTCAACGAGTAGTGGTCCAAGCTATCTAGTGCCTGACTTGTCTGCAGACACCGCATCCATGAAATATTTTGGTCACCATGGCCAACTCATGTATTGAAAGTACTGAAATTTCGGGTTCCCCTCGTGTATGTCGTACTTCGTTATGTACGATAATCATCTACCTCTACTCCCACCTCTTAGTGGGCCAATCAGCAGCGCACAACGCCACATTTTCCCTGCCTGTGCACAGAATTAAGCCCCGCAGTTTGGTCGTCGTTTTTTAGCATATAGCACCTTTGGTGTCAATACTGCACTTCGCTAGAAAATGGGTCAGACGGACACTAAGCTTCGCTAGTTGATCGTCGATAGAGGCTTTCATGGGCCGGTGTACGTGTCTTCGGACGTGTCGATAGGGTCTCAGAGCTTCGTATCTAATAATTTTCGCCCCGTGGGCTGAGTACCTCGTCGTTTTACCGTCTGACGAAAGTTCGCCTAGTCTCTACTGGCAATATCCGGAACATAGCGTAGCGAATAGCTGAAGCCGTAGCCCATATATTGATTGCAGGATCCACGCTAACTCACTCAAGTGGTAGTGATGCGAACTCGGGGGTTCCGTAGAAGGCGCAATCACTTCTCATAATGAAAGGCGGCATACGTCCAAACTCAGAGATCTTGAAAACTGGGAGCAATGGGAAGCCTTTCTCCTTCGTATCATATGGATGACAGACGAGTATGTTGCCTAATCTTAAGTCGGAATGGCTGTAACGTTAGTCTTTATACCGAGTTGATTGTGTATGAACGCAAGCGCTTCAGCCATGCTCAAATGCCATCCACACGGTGATCTCGTGCATGCGGTTAAATTATCGGCTTTCAGTGAAATCTGCTAACTCGCCCTGTTGGGCATATTCATGAAAAAGTGCTAGCCTCTCAAGCTCTTTCAAAACCGCGCCGTCATGACCAAGATATTTGCGATATTTGGATGTCTTCGATATGTTGTAAGGAGTCGAAAATCATGAACTTCTGTTATGAGCGCATCGTCCAAGAAGAAAATATAAAGTTAGCAAAGCCTGTCTAGAGGAATATTAGTGCATGTCGTCTTGGATAACCTACAGTGCGATTTGTACTTGGCACTCTACTCACAAGATGATCTATCTGGAGTGGTAATTCTCCTGGGGTATCGACGGCCGGTTGTTATATACTCGTAAAAAAGCACTTCTCCATTAGCGTCCGTCCTAGGATTCTGATTAGATCGCACTGTGGCAAGTAGGTCGCTGTGCCTTTCCCGATCGGACTAATCGGGGTCATTCATGTCAAGAAGACTTTCTAACGTTTAGGTATTAGTGTGAGTCTTGAACTTCGACAAAGTATCGCAAGCAAGGGCATAATGAAGACCAGAGGTGTGGGGAGAAAGAGCTGGTGTGACGAAAGCGGTAAGCAACTCGACAAAGAAGCTATCAAAGTAAGGATATCTTTAGTGCATAGGATAAGGATCTAACAGTGATCTGTGAATGATGCACTATTTGGTGCATGTGTATTCCGTACGTGCTTTTGGTTGATGATGGGTTTGACGGAATGGGAAGCACATTCAGATGTTCCATGGGGAGGTGAGTTGCACCGCTAGTCCATATTAGGCTAGAGCAATCATGGGTAATCCCTGTCGCCGATACGGAGGGATTGACACTTTTTCGTGGGTCAACCCGTCAGTCAGTCAGTTAGTCATAGCATATTGGTTGCAAAACATCCAATTCAACACTCTTACCTTTGATTTTTGAATTTTAATTCCTCTTACTTTCATGATGTCGTCCACCAAGCAGGTAGCAGAGAACATGCTCTGGGGAGGCCGCTTCACACGTAAATTTCCCCCCCATTGGCTTCATGAATCTACCGTCGTTGTTGAGCCATCACTCGAGGAAGCTGAATGCTGATAACCACCCAGAGGGCCTTGACCCAGTGATGGAGCAGTACAATGCCTCGCTGCCTTACGACCGCCTCTTCTACGCGGAAGATATTGCCGGCTCTATCGCATTCGCACGCGCAAATAAGAACAATGGCATCCTCACCGAGGATGAATTCGCAGCCATTGAGAAGGGATTCGCACAGATCAAGGAAGAGTGGGCTAACAACACGTTCGAGGTCAAACCAAATGACGAGGATATTCACACTGCGAACGAGAGGAGGCTGAGCGAGGTTATCGGCAAGGATATCGGCGGAAAGTTGCACACGGGGAGGAGCAGGAATGAGCAAGTCGCAACGGACATGCGGTTGTGGCTGCGGGAACAGTTGAAAGTGCTCGAGGGCTACTTGGTACAGTTGATCAGGACATCTGTACAGAGGGCAGACGCTGAGATTGATGTGTTGGTAGGTGGTTGCGCCTCGCACTAGAGGCGTGGCACTGACTACGACAGATGCCCGGCTACACCCATCTCCAGAAAGCACAGCCAGTCCGCTGGTCGCACTGGGTGCTCTCCCATGCAACCGCCTTTGCCGCCGAGCTTGAGCGCCTTCGCGAAGTCATCAAGCGGGTAAACCGCTCCCCACTCGGCTGCGGTGCACTTGCCGGAAATCCCTTCAACATCGACCGCGTCGCCATGGCTAAAGAGCTTGGTTTCGAAGGCCTACTGCCCAACTCGCTCAATGCTGTCGGCGATCGTGACTTTGTGTTCGAGACGCTGCAATGGGGATCGAGCTTCATGCTCAAGATTTCTCGGTGGGCGGAAGATTTGATCATTTATTCAAGCTTGGAGTTTGGATTCGTGAAGCTCGCGGATGCGTACTCAACAGGAAGCTCCCTTATGCCCCAGAAGAAGAATGCAGACTCGCTCGAACTTATTCGTGGCAAGAGCGGCAGGGCATTTGGGCACATGGCTGGTCTCTATGTTACCATCAAGGGTCTCCCTACTACGTACAACAAAGACCTTCAAGAGTCCGTCGAGCCCCTCATCGATCACATCAAGACAGTCGGAGACTCGATGCAGATTGCCACCGGCGTTCTGTCCACTCTTTCTATCAACCCGGAGAAGATGCTGGCAGCACTCACACCCGAGATGTTAGCTACCGAGTTCGCCGACTACCTCGTTAGGAAAGGCGTCCCCTTCCGAGAAGGCCACCACATCTCTGGTCGTGTTGTCGCATTAGCCGAGGACCAAGGAGTGCCTATGGACAAGCTGAGTTTGAAACAGCTAAAGGACATTGATGCGCGACTAGGTGACGATGTCATCGAGTGCCTCGACTACGAGCGTGCCGTAGAGCTGAAGAATGCCACGGGAGGCACGAGCAGGAGCGCTGTGAAGGAACAAATTGAGATGCTGAAGGAGCAACTCTGAAGCTGTTTGAGATGCGCATGAATTCCATGCGTCGTTTGGAGGCGAAAGGTCTGTCCAGACACTGCGCATGGTACATCACAGGTTTTAGACAGGTGTGGTGCTTCGCCAACATCGCAACGAATGCACGAACATCAATGATCACTCAAAAGACACGCCGCTACCTTCTTAGTACTCAAAGTTGATTTGCGAAGATAATTAGGCTTCCCCCGACGATCGCGTGGATGGCTTATACACGACGTAGCAGTATCGTTGATCCATCTTACAATGAAAAAAAGCGACGGTTGGGGAGCTTGGGCTTTACAGTAGTACAACATCCTTGAGTACCGCTACACCCGCTTCGTTAGACAATGACATGTGCATGCATACACTCATACGTTCGTATGCCGTGCCTTTGCGACCGCCAAACTTGGTTCGAAATCGCATTTCGTGGGGTTGATTGACTATACCTGAAGATCATGGGAGCGTGGAAGGGTCGGATGTGCGTAATGACTATTCAGTGTCTGACACATATCTACGGAAAGTGACAAAGCAGTATTCTGATAATAGAAGACAAGTCGCAAAGGGTCGCATGTCTTTGGCAACTCAACATCTCAAAATAACGGTACAGGTCTAGTCTAAGTGAGTGCTATCTGGATAGTGAGTGAAGGCCTGGTAGCCTTTGACATAGCAGATAATTCTTCACCGTTCGTTTCGTTACGACACCCTCGCTTGGATATCGTGTACATACAAGTTTTGAGCAAGAAGGGCTCAATATAGGGGTTGAGTTGCCTGTAACGTGTCGATACACCGCAGTCCTTCAGAGCCACCTCTACCGTCCAAGCTCCAGTCGATGGTACATTAGATTGATACTAAGACAGCTAACCTGCTACTTAGAGACCATGTCGTCGACTCATTACATGTGTAGTGAAAATAACGGACACCACAGCGTAGCTTCCATGTAGCATCCTAGAGAACCACGCTTTCCCGGACCCAGGAATCCGCCTTCCAAGATGACTCTTCAACGGCACTCATGTTACTTCCCTAAAGACTCATTCACTCTTACCACTACCAATCGTCTATCCACCACTTTCATTTTGGGAAGACAACAGTATGCCTCCAACACTCGCCGCACTGCGTGTGTAACTGCTCGCGGCAGACGGAGATATCGCGACATCTATTACCATCGAGCCGTTGCCATTGCCTGACAGTGCCAGACTTCTCAAGAGCTCGTTCCCGTCGTTTTGGATTCCCAGTTGGTTAGCTTCTTCACCAACAATTGTACCGCTGAGCATTCTACTTGTGTTGAACATCGAAACCGAAAGGCCAGGGGTCACTCGTCCTATCTTGCACCGCAAGAACACGACGACTACGCACCCGGGACTGGAAACAAACTTGATACCTTCGCTGCACAAATCCAGCCATGATCATTTACCCGCTCAGGATGGCCGGTTCAACATCACGACCCTCGACATCGGCTGTGATTCTCTTGCTCCTATCCCTTGTCAGTGTAGCCGCTGGAGACAAGGACGGTTATGTTACTGGGATCATCGACGGCAAAGAGTACTTGGTTCGAGATAATCGTCGACCGTCACTTTATACTCAAGATTATGGCTCCTGCATGAGCGGCAGCAACATCACGGTCAATCGCTTCGATGCTGCTTACTACAAAGACAACATGACCGTGCTATTCCATCTGAGTGGAGAGACGAGCTTGGATAACGACAAAATCATGAGTAAGTGCAAATATCAGTCAAATTACTAAAGTAGTATTCACAGATCATTAGTGTACATTGGAGTTTATGCCTATGGAGAAAATCGGTTTGATCTGACTTTCAACCCATGCAATGCCAATATCCACAGGTAAGTGGAATTTGAAAAGTCTAACAGCGCTTCGCTGCTTCGAGCGCTCTGCATCATTGCGAGCATTTGAGATAGCTTCACGTCTTTCGCTGGAAACTGACCAACTTGACTTCAGTGCGTGTCCAATACAATCAAACGTCCCCATCGAGGCGAGCGGCATTATTCCCATCAGCCAGAAGGACGTGTCTGGCATCCCTCCCCTCGCGCTCGATATCCCGGACTTCGAAGGACAGGCCATTCTCAGGATCTTCTCAAACTCCAGTAAATCCGAGATCGGATGCTTCGCAGCTGTTCTGACCAATGGCAATTCCTTCTCGCAACCAGCGTGGATTAGCTCAACACTCGGTTTCTTCACCTTTATTGCACTCATCTCGTCTTTCGCCACTGTCATTTACGGAAACAGCGTCGCCGAAATCCGCAAGTACTACGCTCATTCACCCTCAATATTGGTCGTGTTTGCGGTTTGGCAACACATCTACTTCAGTGGGGCTGTCTCTGTGAACTGGCCTAGTGTTCTGGTGGCCTTTTGGAGTAACTACGCATGGGCTGGTGGAATGATATTCTCCGAGACTATGCAGAATACAATCAATAGTTTTATTGGGTCGAATAAGGGCGACACAACTACACTAGGGGCCGCCGGTACTGGAATGCAGAATCCAGATCTTGGAGGAGGCTTCAACGTCCATAACATCTACCAGCGTAATATTCCCTCGACAGCACTCAACATACCTGGGCTGATTAGACGCAACAAGTACAATATGGTAGCTCGACGCCTGGAAAAAAGCCTTACGGAAAGAGAAGCTGTAGATCCGACCAGAGGACTCGATTGGTCCGGAAATTCAGTTGGCACAGGCATTCCGCTGCCTGGGAACTATTCTGGATTCAGCGGCACTCTTGCCCAATCGCATATTCCCGCATCCAATGCTTTCATGACCGGATTTCTATGGTTTTTGATCCTTTTAGCTACTGTAGTAGCGTCGATTATCAGCTTCAAAGTATGTCTGGAAGGGCTTCGCTTGATTAGAATGATGAAGCGAGATCGTCTTGCTTTTTTTCGAACTCACTATCTCGGATATATAGCGCTGGTCGTCCTCAGAACGCTATACATTGGCTTCTTTGCTATCATGTTCCTTACACTTTTTCAATTCATGTATCTCGCATCGCCAGTGCCGGTCGGAGTCGCATGCATAGTCTTTCTTATCATGCTTATTGGCTTGGGATGTTCGGTTGCTTACGCTTGCTTTTACCGTATACGATACGGAGACTACATTACGGTGGCGGATCGCCTACAGGTTGTACAGTGCAAGGCCATGAAGGTCCCATTCTACGTTCTGGAACGCGATAGCAAGTTTCCACGATCGGAAGATAAGGTTTACGCAGGATCGCTACCATGGTGGCGTATATTTCCAGTGTCCGAGAAGTCTATTCACGATGACGAAGACTTCACCAAGAGGTTTGGCTGGCTTGCTTCTCGCTTTCGAAGAACGCGTTGGTGGTTCTTTGTTGTTTGGGTTATCTACGAATTCGTTCGAGCATGTTTCTTAGCAGGAGCAGCGAGTCGACCAATGGTCCAGATTTTCGGTCTCCTGGCTGTCGAAGTTACCGCTTTCATTGGTATCATCGCCATGCGTCCTTTTGAAGGCCAACGACTCAACTTTCTTGTGTTATATCCTCTCAGCTTCAGCAAAGTCGCCACTTTGGCCCTCTCTGCAGCATTGGATACCCGTTTCAACCTCCCCCGGATTCCCGCAACAGTGCTTGCCATGGTCATTATCGTCATCCAAGGCCTTCTCACGATTGCCACTTTAGTCTTCATACTAGTGGGCGCAGCGACCAGTTACATGTCCATAATGAGAAATCGTGAGACCATGCACCCAACTCGATGGGTACCCATACGCGAGAGGTACTTTGACAGCCTGGATTTCAAGGTCAAAGACATTCCACAGCCTCTACCACTGCCACGGAAATCAAAGAGCAGGCCTGCCCACGGGCCTAGTTCAGAAATACCCAGGGCGTCTTCCTTCACGGTCAGGCAGATCCGACGCGTGCCCAAAATCGAAGACGAAGACGAAGAGTTCTTGCGCGAGATCGGGGGCGCGAACTACTCGGCTTCTCAGCTTTCTTTTTCACAACAGTCCCGGGAAGCATCTGAGACATCCTACGGTCACCCCACTGCTCCAAGCATTCAATCACAAATGTCCTGCTCGAATCTTCCATATGGAGCTCGGGTACATCGTCCCAGCTGGAGCACAATACAGTTCAACGATCGATGGTCTGGAAGTATTTCGAACATGAGTACTCCAGGGAGCGGAGGTCGTTCAGCCGTCAAAACTTCGTCCCCGCTTCGCACCCGTCCGATAGAGTGCAGTGAAGAGAGTCTTCCTCGTTCAGACCCGAGCAACCCGTTTGCAACACCCATTGCATCGCCGGCAACTGGAACATTGTTGATCAGCTCAGGATCACAACCGAAGAGCTGGAGGTCATCGAAGTCACCTGGCATGCTCAGGCCTCAGATATGTGCAGGGCCTAGTGATGATTCGATCCTCACCCATCTCGCAATTGTCTAGATTCATACAACAGGTTGTGATAGACTTGTTGACTTCTACAATAGCATCAGTAAGGCGATATCCGGCGTCAGCAACAGTACGGCATCGAAGTAGTTTGTGGCATTTGTTTCTTTTACACAGTGTCGTTCGTCGCCGGATACATGGCTAATGTGGTTACAGGTAGGTCATAAGGGGTTGGGTGGAGGGAGTGGTGTCACGAATATGGTATATGCATGAATTGAATGGAGTATGAGGATATGAGGATATGATTATGTGGATGTGGATGTAGCGATAGAGAAACACAGAGTACTAGAGCTTAACCGTATAAAGTTTAATTCGATATAATATGGGCTTATTATCAAGCGTGCTGTGCCGTGTTACAGTATCTACCAAGTAAAATCTACAATACTCTATTCGTGTGGAGGGGAGGGGGGACTTGGCCAATACGTCACTTTTGTAAACGGAAAGGACAAAAGTGGTGATGATGATCGATCGGAACCTGGCAATCCGATAGATGGCGCTGGGAATAACATTACTCGTCATTTACGTTGATAGATATATGAGACTTGGAGCGTCACGAGTGTTGCATGTTTTATATATAGTATGTATGCATGTACCTCTGATCCCATTCATTCATTCATTCATCCTCCAACCTCCCTCTGCGCAACTTCCGAAACTCCATGGATGATACGGAGGACTCCGTAGTCGATAGATAGTCGATAGTCGATAGTATCTAGATGATAGATGGATGGATGGATGGATCGAAGGATGGATCGAAGGATACCTAGTATGTATCAATCATGCATGTATCATGACCACATGGCAATCTCGCAGCCGTCTCTTGCATTTTTTATCTGGGCCCATCTGTTTCTGAGATGGGCATTGTCGAAATGGGCGGGGGGAGGGGTTTCTTGTTTGCATCCCTGCGGTTGGCTTTGGTGTGCGTGCGTTATCTGTCACAAGGGCTGGTGGTGTGCATTGACCTTGTTGGTTCCGAGGAGTTGGGGAGAGGGAGAGAGGGAGAGAGGGAGAGGCTACGTCATTGGATGGGGATGGGCGTGATGTGTGAGTGAGTTGGAGAAGAAGATCAAGTGCGGTTTCAACAACTACTCCGTAACAGTAGAATAGATCGACGCAGTAATTCAATGTTGTGGTTAGTATAGAAACAGTAGCATAGTATAGATAGACACCTCCTCACCGCACATGATTCACTAATGAATCGCGGCACAGTGTGACGAGGAGGAGGACGACGACACCGAGTTTCCCTTTCAACATGTCAAATGTCGATAACTGCACAACATCTCGATCGCAACCAAAGGCCAGCCACACAAACAGAGCGATCTATGCCCCCAACCGTCGCAATGACGGCATTTCGCGAAATAAGCATGTGGCACTGGTGGCGTTTACGGATGAAAGCAGGGATTCTAGCTCAAAGACAAGACTCCTTTTGGATGTGTGCGGACCGATCACTGCTGCTTTGGGGACACATGGACAACAGGTTTCTGCGCGGTTGCAGCACTGGACGGGGGTGGGCTGGACGATGATGATGAATGATGATGATGATTACGGGGAATGTATGGATGATGGGAAAAGGCAGAAGACGGACGGGTGGAGGAGGGCGTGCGTGCGTGGGGCGGGTTGCGTTGGGTTGTTGGGGGTCTGACGTCAAGGGGAATTCATCCGTGTTTGTGGTGCTTGGGAATGCGTTTATAAGACAGGTGCGCCCTGCTTGTTTGTGCTACTTCTACTGTTACTATTAACTACTTGTTCTCTCTCTCTCTCTCTTCCCCATCTTACTCACCTACACTCCACCTCGACTTTTCCACGACCTGGGTCACTCCTGCTCAAAAGCCTACCTAGCCGGCATCTTGTCTGGTATGTATACGTCGAACCCGCTCGAAAAACATCCCTTTTGATTAACAAACTCGTTAGAATTCCAGACCTGCTACACAAGAACAACAACCTCCTAACCTGCCACACGACACAACCACCACCATGGGCGCCGTCGTCTCTTGCGTACGTCTCTCTCCACCCCATCCATCCACCTCTTTCCCACCCACTAACACACCCCCAAGATCACCGCCGTCTTCCGCACGATCGGCAACGCCATCATGGCTGTCATCAGCGCCATCGGAGCAGCCTGTACCGCCATCATCAACGGCATCGTCTCCCTCTTCGGCATCATCATCAGCTGCCTCACCTGCGGCCGTGGCGGTGGCGGCCGTCGTCGTCGCACCACCAGAACCCATCATCACACCAGTAGAATCTAGTCATGTCCCGTCTTAGAGGTTCTTTACTGAGATGCGATACTTAGTGAGGAAACTGAGGCGGGATGTCGGGGTTTGAGCGGGATGATGCCGGGTCGATGAGTCAGTTGACTTGTCGATTTTGCTTCTTTGCGCTCTTACTCCCGGCGCAGGGTTCTGCGCGGTGTCGATGTTTTTGTACGATGAGCATGGATTCTTTCTTTTTTTTCTGTTTGGTTTGGGGGCAGAAAGGACGAGTAATTGGATTGATTGGTGGATGGATGATGGATGGTGCTGGTGGTTGCATTCTTCTGCATGATGACGTCGATGATGTATAGATACCCCAATACCCTCTTCGAATGCAATGGGTTTCAACTTCATGTTTACTCTTCCGCTTTTCTTCTGGTGATTTTCTCATTTTATGTTTTAGTCTATGGGTATCGCGCGTATGCAACTACTACTACTACAGCTTACTGGTACAGATGACATGACCCCGCCGCGCACTACATCTAGCTCCCGTTCAACAACCGTTGCCACCTCCACGGGGTTATGCAAGCTATGTAAGTCAACATGGCATCAATCTAGGAAACGTTGCCTTTGCTCTCACAAGCAGCTCTCCATAAACATCCTCCAACGTGCCTAATATTTCTACAGTTTCTCCCGCCTCGTCCGGCCGTGCCTTCTTCGTCAAATCCTTCCACGACGGCAACCAAGACCATTTCGCCGACGCAGAAGCAACGTCCAAAGGCCGCTCAACCTGCGGCATCTTCGGCTCAGTAAACGAAGCACGAATGATGTAAAAGCAGTTACTCCTCGTCTTCTTCGCATACGTCATGCTCAGCGAGGTAGGTTCAGGCGTCGCATCTACATCCTCATCAGCAATCCTATCCTCCACACCCGTACATGCATGCATGCGAGTCGAGTCGAGAACCAGGGAACCTACCAATAGAGACATCAGGACCCGCCACCATCTTCGACATGCAGTCCTGAAAGATAGTCGCTATGGCTCCTCCATGCGCGAGACTGGGCCATCCACCTAAGCCCCTCCCTATCCACACCACGGCAACCAATTCCTTGGTTTCTGTGTGCAGAAATGCTCGCTGCACGCCTAATCCTCGTATACCAGCCAGGCTCTCAAATGTAGCCGTGCGACTCCGAGAAGCCTGTCCGTCCTTCGATTCGACAATATTGTGCTTAATGTCTAGCTCTACCCAGACTTTCTGCTCTTCCTCTCCCGCATTCACAGGGGGCGCGCTTGCGGGAGTACCGGAAGCGTTCGGGGTCTCTGTGCATGGCGTGTTCGTGCGTGGACGACTTTGCGACCGCATGTACTTGACGATTTCTAGGTCTTCGATTTCCTTGGTGCAGGCTTGGAGGTAGCGTTCATCGTCCGGGCTTCCGGGCGTGGGGAATGGACTTGCTCCGACGAAATTCTTGATTGCGAAGCCGACGGCTAGGCCTCCGGCGAATACTAATCCGTACCATATGCGTGCTGGGCGGATTCGGCGCGGTACCAGGGGTTTGGCTGCGGGTTTGGCTTGCGTTTGGGCGAAGCGGCGGGGACTGCGTTGGAGGGCGTGGCGGTAGGGAGTGGGGAGTGGGTGGATGGGTAGAGGTCGTATTCGGTTCATGATGGGCGAGCGCACCGCACCGGGATGGTGGGTTGGGGGATGGAGGAAAAGTTGAGATCTATGGATGGGTTTGGGAGCTGTTACTACCAAAGTAGTTAACTAGTTAGTTTTACACCGAGGTTCGAGGTCTTGGCGATGTCTTCCACCTCTTCCTTTTATTTTCCTGATATCTAGATACTAAGATACTAAGTATATATATTATATACACTTGAGTGTTGATATGTGTCGCATCTTTTCAGTGCAAACCCCTCTTCCATCCCTGCAAATATCTTCATTCTCCAAATTTTTGCGACTTCAACGTGACGGCGCCAATGCCCCCATGCCACCACCTGCTCATGATAACAAAAACACCAACTCTACAACGACAAAATCACTCATCTCAAGTATCTACATACAATAGTACTACCCAATTCCGCCCCCCCAACCCAACCCAATCTCCTTACATATTTAAATCTACCCCTATCAGCTCCCCTAAAACAAACCCTAAGTTACCTAGCTAGAACAGAGACAGAAAAACTTAGCACATTAACTACCAACTACTTAAAAACATCTACGCACCCCACCCACTCTTTCCTCCCTCCTCCCCCATCTACTTTTTAAAAATAGAGAAACCACCCTCCTATACATTTTGCAAAAATATCGTGATTCCCCTAGGCCCTAAAGGAATACGCTTTACGCACTTCGTCGCTGCTTTGCATCTCCACGCGCTTGCGGTGCGGGTAGATTAGATGAGTAGGTAGGCGTTGTGTGTGTAAAGGAGGGCTTAGGTAGGTGTGTTTGAGGAATCGTTTTGAGGAAGGGTGGGAGAGGGTTGGTTTTTATTGGATTGTTTAGTAGTAGTAGTAGTAGTAGTAGTAATAATAATAATAGTAGTAGGTGTTGTGGGTTTATTCATTCAAGCAGTCGAAGGGTGAGGAAGAGCAGATTGAGTAGGGTAGTTACTAGAGTGGATGGTTTTAGAGGTAGGAGGTATATTGTGTGAAGTATAGCATAGGCAGTGTCTTTGTGGAGGGGTAGTGAGGTGTGGAGTATTATGTTGGATAGAGTAGATGGGGGTTGTGTTGTTTTGTATTGGAATATCTCCTAGTTGTTTCTGGGGCTTTGATCTCCATCGGGGGAGGAGATCTGTTGTTTGGGTGTAGGATAGGTGGTTGAAGTTGGGGGTTTTTAGATTGTTGCTTTGGTATCAGGTATGGAGTACATTGAGAGTGTTTGTTTGGGGATGATGTGTGGCTTTTGGAATGATTGGATCTATGATTATCTACCCATCTAGTTGGTGGACCAATTCGCAGGTTTCATTGATGAAATCACTGAGAAGACGTCACTTACATAACTTCGCCGTAATCTAATCCAACCCAACCCAACTCAACCCAACCCAAATATTGAAAATCCCATCCCCCAAACAAACCAACAAAACCAAACCCAAAACCCACCCAATCCCCAAACTCCTCACCCCCTCTCCCTCCCCTCCCCATCTCCTTCACCGATAAACCTCCCCCAAACAAAGCCCCAAACCACCCCCCATCCCAACAAAAAACCCCCGTAACGCCCCTCCCACCACAAGTGTGCCCCCAAAAAACGCATGTTCCACCGCTTTCATCCCGTTACGTGTCACCCGTACCATCCCACCGATCCAACCCCCCATCTCACACCGGCGATCCCGTCCCACCTCACCCACCACCTCGCCACCAGCACAAGCACCAGCACCACGCCCATATAAGCACAGCCCGCAGTCCCGGGTCGAGCTCGCTCGTCGTCATACAAATCTGTGTTACCGTCCTCACCGGGCGCTCCGATTGGTGTCTCGGATTACTCGCCGTGGTGAGAGGGGGGCGGCGCCGGGGGATGGGTTCGCGGTGTATGTACTAGGTTGCACGAGACCCGAGGCGGGGTTGCTGGCTAGGTGGTTTGAACTTGGGAATGTTTGGGGGGGGGGGGGGGGGAGTGGGTTTGGTTGTGGTCGTGGTGCTTTTGGTGTTGGGGGTTGTGGCATTGAGGCTTGGAATTGAGGGTTTGGAGGGATGGTTGGGACTTTGGGTGGGTTGAGGGTTGGGTGGTGGGACGGTGGATGGGATCTGGGCGTTTGGTAGCGATGTGTTGTGCGAGGAGGATAGGCGGGGAGTGAAGGTGTGCTTAGTCATACCCCTTTTCTTATTCTTTGGGCTTGGGTGCTTGTTCTTGTGGGGTGGTTGGGTTGTGGTTGGAGGGGGTGGGAGTGGGAGATTGGGTGTTGCTTTGGAGGGCTGGTGGTATGTGTGTTGTTGGACTTGTTCTTCTTTTGTGTTTGGGGGTGGTAAGGTGGTACTTGGTTTTGAAGGTTGTTGGGTTGGAGGTTTGGGGTATGAGTGCTGCTTGAAGCAGATGTATTTTCGAGTGAGGTGGGCGGTCTTTCAGGTATGTTGACCGGATAACTGTAGAGATGGGCGGGAGGATGCGTAGGGAAGGCTTAGAAAACGGCACCAAGTTACGTGTTTTTAACCATCCCGCAAATTCCAAAGCTTGATCCTATGAACCGTCTTCGGCGTCTATCATATCTTATTCACAATTAAGCAGAGTATTTCATTAGTGATGTAATCTCTCTGTTTTTACAAATGAAGAAGCGTGGCTATGACTGATATCGAAGGTATAACCGCTACGTCACATCCTCACAGCCCACTAACGGCACCACTGAGAATGTATCCATCATGAATGTAAATGAGAAGAATGACCGAATCTATACAACCGACTCTGAAGTCTCGACCACTCGCCGCGTTTCGATCAAATAGTATCAAGGTCTCAGTACCAAAGCCAACAAGTCCGACACATTAGTCCGCGGTTTTCCCATGGGGGTAAAAAATTAACATTCCAATGAAGATGATAACAGAGGAGAATAGTAGAACAAGACGTAGGAGTAGGCAATCCACGTAAAACTTAAAATATGGATAACTATACATAAACATACAGTGTAAGATGGACTTGACAAACAGTAAAAACTACACACCAATCAACTCTCAAGTCAAGTCATATTCTTACTTGAAAAGCACGTCACACGGCCCTTCCTTCATGAATATAAAACAACAAACATACCATTCAAACCACATCAACTACATTCCATTCTTGCACTGACTCTACAACAAAGTAAAGGATATGTCATAAAGATATTTACCTTCTCGAATTCAGCCATGGTCCGCCTCTCCAAAACTCACGCAATACATACACCTCGAGCTCGCCAAAACAAACCAGATACCCAACACCCAGCCAGGAGGAGCCAGCCAGGACCAGTGAGAAAGAAGACAGCGGTAGCACAAAACAGCAAAAAGGAAGGGAAAAAACACTGAAAGACTCATTTCAATCAACAGACTTCAGAATTCTAAACAAATGGCACAAAAAGAACCCTCGTTATCGAGAATCTACTTCGCCAAAAATACCTACAACTACCCATACCATTTCCCCAGCCTCAACCCAATACCCAGCCGTCCAATCCCTCCCTCCCTCCCTTCATCCCTCCCTCCAACGCCCAACCCCCCAAATCTCACTACCCCAACAGCAACCCCCCAAAGAAACCAACAGAGAAGAAAGAAAGTCGAAAGGTAGAATTACATAACGTTGAAAGTCTCTAGTTCATCGCACAACACAACGCCACATCCTCATCCCCAGTCGCCATACGGCAACGAGGAGCGCGATTCTACGCCTTGTCTCGTCTCGTCTCGTCTCGTCTGCTTAAGGGGTGTTGGATGGGTAGATACTCGTTGGCGGATTGGAGTGGAGTTTGTGGTTTTTTGTTGCGTGTTCTACATACCCAAGTGCCCGTACGCGATGGACGGATTGTGATGGCTGGGAGGAGATTGAGATGGTGGGGAGGTTGATGGGATAGATGGATACTTGTTGATAGAGTGGAGTGGAGTGGAGCGCGGGATGCGTGATTTCCCGATCAAGCAGGCGCGCGTTCATGTCTAGGGTGAGGAGAGGAAGATAAAGTAAAGTAAAGTAAAGTAAAGTAACTACATAGATAAAGATACCCAACTACCAAGCCATGACCCAAGCGCAAACGATAGTCTAGCCAGGTGTAAAAAAAAACAGCATCTATCCATCTATTCCATCCACACGCACAGTTCAGTTCGTCCAACAAAAAGAGATGAATAAAACACTCCAAAGATAAAACCAATCACATTGATCTATAAACCCTCCCAGTGCAGACAACCACTCACATGCCACTACATCTGATAGATAGATTACAGATCAGGTAGGACGTGGGTAGATATCTAGTATTCGTCTAGCTGGAAGCCACTGTGGCATGTGCTGACTGAGAAACTGGAAGTCACCTGGCCCTGGCGGTGTGTTCTCATGTCATACGCTGCACGATGTTATACGCTGTACGCCTCGAGGCGGCTCTGTCGTCAGCGACGACTTGGGATGGGAGTCGGTCGTTTGGTTTTGCGGGTTGGGCGTGCGATCTTGTTGGGGGGTTTTGGGTTGGCTTGGGGGTGTTTTGGTTGATGGGTTGGGATGGGATGGGATGGGGGTTGGTTAGATGGAGGGCTGGCAATAGGGGTCGATTGGTGTAGAGGTGAAGTTGAGTTGAGGTGAGGTGAGCCTGGTGAGGTGAGTTGATTTGATTTGAGTTGGTCGCGTGAGTGGTGGCCGTGCTGTGTGATGAGTTGTTCATAGATGGCGAGAGGTGGGATACGAAAGGAATGCAGACCCGTACACCAAGTTACGAATCGAGTGTGATGAACGCAGACTTGAAATGGGCGTGGCGCAAGTAATACGATATGAACGGTGTCATTTAACAACCACGTAATGGCAAACGCATCTCCAAATAGCTCGTTATCGCCGAGAAAGATAGTGATTGTTATTGAATAGTTGGATATATTTGACTTGGTTTTTACTTTGGCCTCTTCGCGTTACAATGGAATTTGCGATGGATGGGGCCAACGAGAATGGGTGTCACGTTCATCATACATACGAATACTATCTACCTACCCATTTTGGTTCGTCTTTTGCAACTGGCTCAAACCATCCTACCAACCAATCACTTCAGGCCAGAGTATGGGAAACGCTCCCTTGGGGACCGACTTTGGCTTTTCACCGGTAACCGCCTTGACGGGAGAGGAAGGCAACAGTGGCCCCCCTAGACTGAAGAGCTGGATTACGTCAGACGGAAAATGTGTGTGTGTGTGTGCAATGCGTGACAACAAAGAAAGTGCTGATAGCGTGCAGGGCTGCACGTGGACGGTAAGCCGCAACCAGCAGCCAGCAGCGGTAAGCACCCGCCATGACGAGCGTCGAGAACGGGCCCGTGGACGGACTGCTGGTTACCAAGTGAAGTGCGTGATGGGCGGTGACCATGGATGGAGTATCGGGCTCGCAGGCTCAAGGTGGCAATTGTTGTCAATACGAAGCAAAGTATCGAATGGCAAATGACAGTTTTTTCGATATTCGTCAGCCGTGAGTTTAATTGTTTCCCTAATCGAGCATTTGATACATTAGGCCCCGTGTCCTATTAGAAAAGCTGAGCCTGTGTCCTGTTCCGGGGTGTTTCCGCTACGCGCAGTCCCTCACTTTCAGTGGATTATGCAAGCACTAGGTCGAAATTGACCGGTTTGAGAAAAAAAAGAAAAGCAAGTGATTAAACTTCCGAGAGTTGGAGGCGTGGAGGCCCAAATTGGGGTAAGCTGTGTGCAACCATTAGAGCGGTGTCGTACGAGTCCTTGGAGAGCTAGAAATTGCTCCTTGACAGCAGGCAGCATCCCGACCCTCGAGTGTGGTCGAGACAGATGACCAGTGGTCGAGGAGCCGTTGAAAAGTGCATCTATATGCTCAAGATCGTGTAGTGGCCCGGCCTAGAGTTAGGTTTGCTCGATATGTGGGCAGCTAGTGCAGGACATTTGCCGATGGAAACGAAGCGCCGTGATTGACATGCTTGAGCGGTAAAGCGTAAAGGATTCTTGTGGACCAGAATCACGGCGTAGCAGATTTCCGACACATGCTTCCCTGTCCTGGGTGCAATTGGTGGGGTCCGAAGCACTTGTGTAGAAAGCATACGGTATCCTGCCGTGGATGACGAGAAGATTGGTCAATGTCCGCTACAAGACAAGTCATCCAGCACTTTCCCACCTACTAGTGGCGAATAGCAGAAGCGATCCATACTCCAACAAGCTATTCATCTGCAAGCGGTGAAACTAGCAAAGGAGGCCACCGGAGGATAGCCTGATACTGGCAGCGTGTTTGAAATCATCATCATCGACAGACGAAGCGCGCGCTCAATTGGAGCTTACAGGCACGGTAAGAATCCATTTCTCGTAAAGAAAAAAAAAGATTGCCAAAAAAGAAACAAGGTTGAATGATGAGCTAGTAGTTGGGCATCAGCAGCAGCTGAGAGTGTGATGGAAATTGCCATTGCGGCCGAACAGAAGTCGATTCCACCAAGGCATTTCATAAAGCTGGGCAGTCCCTGTGTCAATCATCCCAGATCTGCACGATCCAGGTGCCAGACCAGCGACGGGCTAGCTTGAAGGGCGTCCAGCCTAGCGGGCACGATAACTGGCATGTACCGATTCGGGTAGTGAACTACAGGCCGGTTGCTGAAGATCGACCAAATGCTGAGGAGAGTTTGAGGCTTTCTTGTGGACGCAGGTACCTGAAGGTATTCGCACGGCTGCACGAACCGAACGATGCTTCTTTGACGCTATATGAGGCGCTTGCGTTTCTTTTTGCAACCTGAGGCACGCTTTCGACGACGATTGGTTTTGGGATCGTCGTAGATTGACAAGAGGAGAAGTCCACTTCCGAGTCCGCATCGGAACAGGGGATGGGATGTGCTGGCAGAAGGGGTATATTCATCCGCGTCTCTTACGAGCCCTCTCCCGCAGTGTCTCTCCATGTTCCGAGGCATTGGGAAGAAGAAGGCGGACAAACTCCACTTGGGTATCGTCTATAGGATGTATGGGTGGCGCGTCTCGTGGGGCCCAGAGTCAAATAACCTAGCTCTAGTGTCGAGCCGAAATGAGAACGCTGCTCAGGACGCAACGAGACTCTGGGCTATGGCAGCCCAAACGTGCGCTGATGCAAGCTGTCGCCTTTTGGCACACTTCTGGGTTTGGCGAGTTGATGAACATGTCTGCTGATTCGGCGGGTAGGCGCAGATGCTGCCTGTTGGGGGGGCCTGCAGTACATAGACAAGAGATAAAAAGCTGCATAGCCGGGACGTGGGGTGCATGAAGGTCATTTTATTACGACACTTTGTTGGTAGCGCGGGGAAGAAGGTTGTGGTGTTGGTGTTGTGGTTGATGTCTGGTCTTTTTTTCTTTTTTTCTTTTTTTTTTTCCATTCCAAAGGGACATGGAGAGGGATACTGTAGCAACGTGGACGCCCATGCTGAGCAAGCATAACTACACGGGAGGCTGGACGTTTGATTCAAATCCAAATCTCATGGAAATCAAATCGAATCGAATTGAAACCGGCTTTTCGGGGGACATCCGGACGGCTGGGAGATGGAGGCTACCACAACGTGGCCGCCGCGGTGCGCCGCCGGGAACGGAGCGGTCGATTGATGGACGCGAGAACTGGCTCTGGCCCTGGCCGCATCCATCGCCAGTCCCAACATTGCGGTTGGAGGCGTAAGTGGGCTCGCGGATCAGAGGGCCACGGATGAGGAAAGGCTGGTGGCTGTCGAAGAGACGAAGGCTATCCATGTCAAGTCTACATAAGCTGTGCAGCGCAGGGGCGGTAGGTGCTTGGATATGTATGTACGAAGTAGGCTGGGGTGGTGGTGACGCCGAGGCCGAGCTGAAGGCATGTATGTATGTATGTATGTATGCATGTATGTATATATGTATGTATGTACAGAGTATACAACACAGCACAAGTCTATCCAAGTAGGTAGCTGGAGGATTGGTAGCACAGCAACAGTATCCGTAGCTTGTAGTCGAAAAAACAGATGCAGCATCTGGTGTAGTACTCGGTGTGTCCCTCTATCCATGTACCAGAATTAGCTTGCGTGGAAGAGCGAACCAAGACGGGGCAGAGAGTGCCAAGAAATGAAAGGGGCACGTGCAGGCGGGGAAGGCTTCTGTTGTGCATGGGGCCAGTGTGTGTGTGTGTATCTATCCATCTATCCACTTATGTACAATCCTATGTACAGGTGTACACAGAACGCGCGGAAACGGAAGACTAGACGCGAAAGCGAAGTGCAGGCCAATGGCGCGCAGGACAAAAGTGTGTGAGTGTGTACTTGGACTGTGTTGGTTTCGCGTGGGATCCGGCAGAGGGGGACAGTGAAGGAATGGTTGCATGGATGGCCACGCGCTATGCTTGTCGGCATCCTGGCCACCCTCCAGCAGCCATCTCACCTCTGCGCGCTGCAGGGCACACACGGGTGAAGGAGGAAGACGGCCTCAATTTACAGGCTTCTCAAGGTTCGACAGACAGACGTCCCACAGCGCTGACTGACAGGCTCGCTAAGGCACCAGCCCTATTGGGACCCGGCTGTGACACACAGGGGAGGTCCTTCATCTCAAGAGAGTTCCGTCATGCACCATGGCCCCCGATCTCTGGTGGCTTGCCAGACGACGACGACGACGACTCATGGAGGCTAAAAATAAGTCCGATTCCCACACATACAGTCCAGACGAGTACAACACATAGACACACACTCAGATCCAGGTGATGTACAGCGGTCCGAAGCCAATCATCAGGCGCGACGACACGCAGTCAGACGAGAGAATGCTGCTAACCCGCTATAGTACGTGGGCTACGTGTATGGAGGATGTAGGTCGCAGAGATGGTACCGGAGCCGGCAGACAAGATGATGGAGAATGGCTGCGACGAGACTGGCTTTCGCATACTCCGTACACACGTCCAACATCTGCTTGCTTCTGAGGTGATGATGTTGACGATGATGGAGATGAGGTCAGCTCTTCCAAGAACCAATGTATGGGTGGCTGCTCATAGCCCCGGTGGCCGTGTTCCTTGACAGCTGTCGATCGCGCGCAGCTCTCTTTGACTCCATCATGTGCAGTGTCGGTTAGCGCGAGCCCGGCGAGCTCCAGAAGCACGGTCGTATAGACAATATTGGTCGGCGAAGCATTGGCCGCAGGGATTTGTGTGTACTTTGTACCGAGTAGAGGTTGTTGGATGCTGGTTGTTGGTTGTTGGATACGCTGGACGATGGATGCAACAAGACGGTCCAGTCCAGTCCACCATCGTCTCAGCAGTCGGCTACAGGATTTGATGCCCTTTTGATGCCCTTTGACAGTCTTTGACGCGCTCTGTCGCGCTTTGTCCTCAGCTCATTCACGGGTTGCGCGCATCTGTTCTAGGCCTGCGTCCGTGCCCGCTAGTCTGGGAGCCTGTAGCCTGCCATGTCTGTACTCGTCTGGACATACGGAGTGGGTGGGAGGGTGGATGGATGGATGGATGGATGGATGGATGGATGGATGGCACACTATGGCATATGGTTCAAACACACACTCACTCACTCACTCACTGCCACGACTCTGACGCAACACCTGGCAGCATTCACGTCCGACTCTGACCCAACACCTCGCAGTATCACGTCCGACTCTGACCCAACTCCTCGCAGCATCACCTAGGTAGAAGCCGTCCCGCAGAGGACAGCGACAGGGCAATGACAAGGGGGAGGGCTTAACCATACAATAGAGAGAGAATAGATAGTTAGTCAATCCCTGGCTGGTGCTTTCACTTCCCGGCGCCGCATTGTTGCTTGCCCCCTCCACCCATGCACGCTCGCCTGCCCTCGCTGAACGGATCCTGAACGGTGTGGGCGATTATTCAGTCATCACAAGCAGTTGCTTCTGCCGTGTCTTGTCTTGTCTCGTCTCGTCTGCTTTGCCCTTTTTGCGAGTAGTTGGATGTGAATAGCGCACAGCCCGCTGCCGTAGCCCATCTGCTCTCGTGCCCTTCATCTCCCGTCCCGATTCAGATCACCGCCAAAACGCTCGGACGAACCCTATCGCCTGGTTAGAGCCCTTGAAGTACTTGGAGCCACCCAGCGCCAGACCAGCCACGCGAACCATCCCAAGTTCCAACCCTGACGCCTTAGCCCGCTGTACATATACGTGAGGGCCATCGCTCCACACTCACACACACACCCGCATTACCGCCTGAGGCCCAGCAACAGTTCAGCCCTCGTCCGCCATCGTTCCCCCGAGGCGCCCCAGGGACTGAGCTTAACAAGGCGGGATCGCCGTGTGCGCGCGCCTCACCAACCCACCATCTGTCTTTGTCGCATCATCCGTCGTCCCCCAGGACCAACCCAAAGGGCCCCACCGGAGCCAACGTGCAACACCAGATCTCGCCTCCACGTCGACTTGGACTCTTTGCACTGCGCCTGTATCCACGTTGGGAAGCCGACGACGCTGCTCCCAGCATCGTGGTCCACCACCAGCCAGCCAACCCTCCCCCAGCCAACCCTGGCGACGAGACCAGCGCCCTCGAACGAAACCACCACCCTCGAACGAAACCACCACCACCATTACCACCGTCGTAGCATTGTCCAGAAGTTATCCTCCTCACAGCCTGTGTGACCGCCTCAGTGCCACTACGTCTGCGCAACCAGGAACCTGGGACCTACCGAGCCCTACCCGTGTAGGAAGCAGCGTTCCACCATCATCTTCTTTTGCTCTTCTGTACGCCCTCCTCTCTCGTTCTGCAACAACCGGCCACCACTGGTCGTGTACAAGCACTGAGACTTTCTAGAAGCTTTCCGGAGAGGCCTGCATCCGTCGGTACCATTGCCCATCTCAGTCTGTGCAGGTACCATTTCCGGGACTGTTCGCCCTTCACCAGCTCTTGCACACGCTCGGAGGGTCCGTAACCCTGACCGACAACACCATTGAAGAACATCTAGTCTCTTTTTTTTTTGGGGCGTTTCTGTGAGCAAGAGTCCATTTACAAGTCAGCTCCTCGTCCACTACCTGCACATCACCAGCGACTTGTCCCTCGACACTAAGGCCCCCCCCCTCCTCCTCTCTATCCACTACGCCTCCTGCCCACGCCCTCACGTGGCATCCATTGGCCAGCCCGTGAACGTCCCCACTCTGCCATTTGCAGCGTCACCGCTGCAGTCGATTCCAACTCCTCCTCAAGACGCTGGTAGGTCATTACGGCCTTTCCGGAACACAACCGGCACCGTGGCTGCTGCAGTGGCTCACCGGGCTTCGATGCATCCTGGGCCTGACCCAATGGGTGCACCTCCCAGCTTCGCAACTAGGAGGCCTCACGCCGCTCAGTTGGGGAATTTCGAGCTTCCACCACCACCCATGCACAAATATTCCCCCTTCCATAACGTCAACGCTTCACAATCCACACAGGCTTCTGCGACCATTGCAAGTGTCGGCAACCTCCTCACCCCCCCAAATAACATCCCCGGTGATGTACTGAGTCCATCATCAGGAGTATCGACAAGCAGTGCTCACCCCACGACCATGCCCAACTCGTACGGCAACAACTACATTTACTCGCCGCCTTCCCAAGGCTCGAGCCACTATGGATACTCTAGTCAGCAGCAGCACCAACAACAACATCAACAACATCAACAACAACATCAACAACAACATCAACAGCAACAACAAACTCAATATCACCCCCGAGGAGCCATGTTTGCGCCAAACGATCGCCAGCTGGGGAACCACAGCTCACTTACTTCGCGAGAAGGGCTGAATCCGCCACCCTACGAAATGAACCAACAGCTGCCGCCATTCACGCCATCATCTGCCTCCTCATCAATGTCCACCATGACTGCACAACAGCAGCCTCACCATATGATGAGCGCACAAACCCCCGTGTCGAGCTCAGCACCCCAGCAATCGCCGATCCACGCTCAAGACTCGTTCCGCCCTGGTCCCCCACCAACACCCACCTACAACAATTACCACCAAACCTCAACGACACCACAGCAATCCACTTTCCCGTACTCATCTGGCCCCTCACAATCCCAGCACAGCCCCATCAGCGCAGGCGGCTCCATGCCAAGAATGTCGCCAGCCGCATCGCACGGCACTATCCCCTCTATACCTCCAAATCCAGCTCCTTCGCCGCATGGATATCAACGAACATATGGCAGCTATCTACCCGGTGCCGGTCCCGTCTACACCAACATGAACAATCCCAACACTGGCATGACTCTAGTCAACGGCATGCACCCTTCTATGATGCAAGGCTTCAACAGTGGACACGCGGCTGCCATTCCCCATTTTCTCGGACATCCACCTCATCAACAACCAACGGCAAATGACCGACCTTTCAAGTGCGACCAATGCCCACAAAGTTTCAACCGAAACCACGATTTGAAAAGGCACAAGCGGATACATCTTGCAGTTAAACCGTTCCCTTGCACACACTGTGATAAGAGCTTCTCACGGAAGGACGCACTCAAGGTATGCCTGTCTCTTATGCTACGACTATGCAAATCTAACATCTACTAGCGACACATCCTCGTTAAAGGATGCGGTAAAGTCAACAACGGCGACGAAGCAAAACGAGAAAGTCATTCACCCGAATTGAAGAACGATCCCGGTGACACCAAACCCGTAATATCGAGCCGCATATAGAGTAGCCGCACCATCTGCACCTGTTTTCTAATCCGGAGTCTTCGGCCTTATTTCGCGCCCCCTGTATAAAATACTTGCAGTCAGGACGGGTACCACTGAGCCATGTTAGTTTTGTCATCTATTACGTTTGGGAGTTTGTTGCCATGTCATTATGCGGGTTGATCACCGGCGAATTACTTTTTGGGATATCCCCTCCTCGGATGGAGAGCGGGTGAACGAATGAGGGACATGCCGGTACGCAGGAGTCTTTTTTTTTTTGTTTTTTTTTTTGGTTTTGGTTTTTTTTCTTTGGTCTTTTGTACAGCGGATACCTATCGGGTTGGGTCGGGATGGGAATATGGGGGAGTCGATCAGAATTGGGATTGCGCGTCTTCCAAAACCGCATGTGGACATCACTTCTTCGCCATGTTTTTTTTTTGCTTTTTATTTTCACGACTCGTCTTTGTATGCATCATTGATATTTTTTTTTCGCATATATTGCGCGTCGTCCGTTTCAGGTACTCAATCTTCTTCTTCATCTTCTTCTGGGATATTTACCCTCGACGTAGCAGGAACAAGCTACTGTTCGAGGCGGTAGGGGGGAAGGGGGTGTTGGGGTGTTTTGGGATCGGGGGTTCTACAAGTTACCCTTTTTGGGTACTTCTTCTTTTTCTTCTTCTTTTTCTTCTTCCGTTCCGGGTTCGAGCTTCGTTTGTGGTACACACACTTGTTTCTCGATTGATATAGGGGCCCTTGTTCCACATCGGGTGGGTGACTTCTATCTATAGGTATTATACTATAGCAATCAGGCTAGCTAGATCCGATCGGAGAGTTAAATGAGACGATTAGGAAGTGTCGTTTTAGGGTCGTGTCTTGTTTGTTCTTTCACCTTGCATGTGATATGGGGGGCTGGGGGGAGGGCTAACGCTGCGTCGGTCGGGCGGTTAGTCGGTCAGTCGGTCGGTCGGGCGGTTTCGGCGGGAGGGAATCTAGATTGGTGGTAGATACGGAACGGAAACATGCTCCGATAACTATTAGAATCTATTGTACGTCATTGCTGGGCTGATCGCTTTCCATTGCGTGGCAGGGTGGGTTGCGTGGTTGCGTGGGTGGGGACTGCTTGGATTTAACGCTGCTGGAGTTTTTCGATTGTTTGTTTGTTTTTAGTTGGCGAGCTTGTTGGGGAGTTGCTTTGTTCACGTGTGAGATTGTGGGCGGGTGAATGGGAGGATGGGATGGACGGGTGGACGGAATGGACGGAATGGATAGAGGTAAATGGACTGGACTAGATCTTTTTGTTTTGTTGTGATTTCTATGCGGCTAGGGGTTTCTATATATCGACTAGAGGGACTACTGTCGAGGGCTGGATCGGAAGAAAGACTTAGTGGGCTTGGGCTTTGGGCTTTGGGCTTTGGGCTTTTAGGAATAGTTAGATGGAGGGGTTGGAAGTTTGTTGTTCTTTGCTTTACTATCTACTTGTCTACCTATCTACCTATCTGCGTACGTACCTACCGTGCCACCTAGCTAGCTAGAGCTCTCGCGAGCTCTCGCTTCCCTAGCTGGGAAATACGTGTGGGTGGATGATATGCTTGGGTGTATGGATGTACGGATGTACGGTATAGGATGTAGGATGTAGGACGTAAGATGTAGCGACGAGATACAAATATAGATGGCATCTACAGAGTATCTAACCACACCTATGTACCTAATTAAACGAGCCTCCAAACGAGCCTCCAAACGAACCTATAAATAGTTACCTAGGCATAGATGGATAGATAGGATAGCCAGATCCCTCCGCAACCCACACTACATGACACGACACTACATGACACGATATGACACTACGGCTAACTAACCACCCAACCACCCATCACAAGACCCCTCGCCTCCCCTCCCTCGTCCCCCTACCATCCACCCACCCATCAACAAACGCACTAACCCCCGCCTAGAAGAAATAGTCCCGCGACTAGAATCGCCTCCCCTCCCATCAGGCGCCCGCCCACGCGCTTCCTTCTAGATGGTAGGGGCCACGGGGTTTATTGTCTACATGTCCATCTACACATCTTGTACTTGGGCTTGGACTTGGGCTTGCTATTGCTAGTACCCGGCTCCTGTTCGCCTGTTGCCAGGTGGTGGGGACGAGCTAATTTTGCGGAGGATATTGGTGAGCGCACGTGGGTTTTATGCGTGCTGGGGGTGATGTGATGTGAGGGGGTTGGGTGGGCTAGCGTGTTGTCTTGTGTTGGGTTTGGGTTTGGGTTCAAGGGGGTTTTTGGGTCATGGGGTTTGCATGGGGGATTGGGGGACTTTTTGGTGTTTTTTTTGGGTGGTTTGGAGATATGGAGGTGGAGGTGTTTGGGGTTTTTTTGTGAGGTTGGGTTGATGTATATTTTTACAAGGGGTTTGGTGTGTGTGTGTGTGTGTATTAAGCTTGGGCTTGATTGGATTGGAGGTTGGGTTTCTCTTGTATTTGACACTTTGCTTGATGAATGGGTCTTTGTGCTGCTTTGTGATGTTGGGGTGGGGTTGAGGTGTAGCTTGGTGATGTCTTGGGACATATTGTCAGTGTGTGTGTGTGTGTGTGTATGTGTGCGTGTGACAATGTTGCTGAAGATTTGAAGTTGTCTTTCTTGAACTGATTTTCGTCTACCGAGAATACATATATCAGGCTGTGAGATTTAGATGTGGGAATTTTGGTAGACATGCGAGCGAGAGTAGTGATGGAAGAATTTATGTGTTGGCGGGTATTCCTTGTAGGTATTTACATAGAGTGTTAGCGCGGTGGCACTGCAGTTTGGTACTATCTATTAACCCAGTGAGAAGCGTACGGGTCTTTTGTCTGAAACTGTTTCATATCATAATATGTGGTTATACAATGTACAAAGTATACATATGATGACTTACCAATGATAATGGAACGAGCCTACAGAACCATCGCGAAGTTCACATTGCGGACGGGAAAAGAAAAGAGAATTCGACGTATTCAATGTTCCTGATAAAAGCATTCAGACTTTGTAAATTCGAGACTAGAAATCACAACGAATGTATTGCTGTCCTATTAATTATAGATAGATTAATTACATACTAATAGGCAGCAACGAATCGCAGCTCACTGATAAATCTACTGATCAAGTCCCTATAGATATTGACTTCATAACTACGATAATCCAGCGCTTCTCACGTGACCATCCACGTCAAGTCTATCTAATTTCAACCTACGAATAATGACGAGCCTAAATTCCACGTGATATACTTTTGTCCCAACCAATTGTAAGACTAGATGATGAAATACCAATCAGATTCCAAACCTTCTAGCAGCGAAAACCGACGGTGATAACTTTGCTCATTCCTTGCCACGCAATGATATTCCCTCGACGAAATCACACTCTAAGATTCCCTTTCAGATAGTTTCTTCCCTTCTTCGCTTCGGCGAGTTTCCTATTCCAACAGCAAAACTTCGACCTCCGTCACTCTTCACTTTGCTTGTCTCACTACACCGCACCGCACACTACAAGAGTCACATAAAGCCCTTCCCACCTCTTCACCACAAGACACAGACTCTTGGAAGAGGTTTGAAACCTACCCTGCACTCATAAATAATCATAGACATCATGAATTCCGGCAGATCCAGGACAGTCACCACCATCGACAACCAACGCAACCATGATGCTCAAGCCGACATCATACGGAGACGAATCAAACACGTCGGCCTTACGGCATGTGCTTCTTTAGCTTTGATCTTAGGCTGGCCTGCTGTTCTAGGGGTTCTGGGATTCAGCGCTGGCGGAGTTGTTGCAGGTATTTTTAAGCTCCCTGTCCGTTGGCTAACGCGGACTGATTGATCAATGATGCAGGGTCTCTGGCTGCTGAGATACAATCTGGGATCGGGAGTGTTGCCGCGGGGTCTCTGTTTGCGTTGACTCAGAGTGCTGCTATGGGGGGGTCGGTTGCGGGGGTGGTGAATGGGGTGATTGCGGGTACGGGGGGTGTGGTGGCGGCTTATCAGGCGTTGAAGGGGGTGATTCGCGATGGGGATGGAGTGGGGGATGAACAGGAAAAGAGGGATGAGGAGAAGGAGGAAGAGGAGGAAGAAAAGGAGGGATGGACAATGGAGCCGTGAGTGGAGTTTTGGGAGATAGGGTTGGAAGTGCTGGATATTAAGTAGCGGATCGCGAAAAGGTTTTGGGGGATGGTATGGAATACTGAAATAAGCTTCTATATAATTAAGACATACAAACATGTATCATGTATAGCAAAGATCGTGCTTCTGGTATCTGGTCACTTTGCCTTTTTCACTATTCCCCCATGGACTCCTAGCTCACAGCTTCCATCTGTGTCACGTCTCCACGCATAACATTGCATCTCAGAAATTCTCTGGTGCTGATACTCGTTTCATGCTTCTAGATTTGTGTATCTGCTGAGTCTGGGGGCGAAGTATGTGCTGACTAGTGTAATAATTCCACCAAAGTTGTCTTGAGCATGATTGTAACGGCCATTGCACTGTAAACACTTTCCTCATTTTGAGAGCTTTCACTAGGCAGCATAACAGATACAGTTGAGCTCTGTCCCAATCGTGCTTTCACGATCGGACTATCGCTGACATTTGGGCTTAGAGGTTCAAACATATCAGTGATGAAAGGGTTCATGTAGTCTGGCCGGAAAGCTACCATCCTACCACTCACCTCTGATCAGGCAGACGTCTCACAGACATCTTTAACAAAGCGCCATCTGTGGACGTGAGGTAATAATCCAAAGATTTCGGAATCTTGTTGTGCATACACATAACACTTCATCAGCTTTCTCTATGTGCACTTTCTGACGACATGTCTACCGCATCCACCATGACCATCATCTCTTTCCTTTCATACTATGTATTGTATTCGTATAGTTTATTCCCCGCAGTTAGATGCAAGTACGTGTATTCGATTGGCAATCCCTTGCTATTGTACGGGCCTGCACAATAGTCTGACATGGCTCGCAGTCAAACCTTGTGCATGCTTAGAGTAGTCCCGGCAGCAACAGAGCTTATTGAGGATATTCTATAGAGCCTTCAACATTGAGAAGTTGCGAGGTCTCGATTCTACAGAGTCTGTCAGTCCGAGCGTTCGTAACGCAAGAGTACAGTACAGTTAAGATGTGCACAACGCACGTCTAATCCCGTACGTCAATAACAAATTTCAAGCCGATTCCACAATCTCCATGTTCAGATACTCTGGACAAGTGTTGGCGCTCACCGCTCTTGCCTATGCCAAACGCTTTCCAGCAAACGCCCACCACGACGTCATCCGCCTGGTGAAGCCAAATTTTACCACCCAAAACCACACACTGCACTTTTTCAAATCTTGTCTCCCACCAATTTCTCACTCTCACCTTCACTCTCACCTTCCCCCGCTGCTCCAACACCGCGCGCGCGACAAGCCCACAACGACGCCCACAATCACTTCAACAGACGCAACCGCAATCGCAACCGCACCACACAATTACACACAAACCACACACTGAATCTTCGCCCACAATGCGCTACACTTACGATGACTTCGTTCGCCAGATCCGCCCGACAGACATGCGCAAGACGACCCGCGACGGCGCCAAAGACGCAGTCAAAGGCTCCTTCAAGTATCTCTTCGAGAACCCACAGATCGCAACTGACTACGCCCTACCGCTCGCCGGCGCGACAATATCCGGCCCGCTTCTTTCAGTCCTGCCCCTCGGCCCGATCGGTCCAGTCCTGGCAATCTTGGTCGGCGCCTTCAGCAAGTTCAAGCTTAGGGAGAATGTTGGCGGCAGTTACTATGCGTTCTTGCATTCTGCAGGCATGGCTGGCGCGGGCGGGCAGCTCTTCAGCTTGCTCAGCTATTTGGGTGTCGGGGCTGCTTTCGGTAAGTTGTTTTGATGCGGCTTGGTCTCTTATTGTTTGATTGCTGACAACGTGGATAGGTGTCTCAAGCGCTAATGCCTTCACTTCGGCCATCTTGAATCCAAGCGACTGTCGTGTTACCAGCACCGGTCTCTTGCTCACCCTTTTTGCTAGCTTCTCTTCATTCATCGGCATGCTGCCTTCCTTCATCGGTGGGGGGAGCGCAATCTTTGTTTTCAGAGAGGTACAAACTCTTGCTTATCACTTTGGTCTCAAATGGACTATGGAGAAGATGGAAGTTGCCTGGAAGGATTTCGTTGATGCCCTCTGCAAAGATAAGCTCGTTGGACGATTGTTCGGTCAGAAGACGGGCAATGAGAAGGCGAAGAAGAAGAAGGGAGGCGTCAATGTTGGCCGAAAGTGGAAGACGCTCAAGACAACAGTCAAGCAGACAATTTTGAAAGTCGGCCGGCAAACCCCCAAACCGTATCCAGCGGAGAACTTCCGCGACTGGGAAGTACTCAGCGATGAAGCCTCGACCCTTGCGTACGAGGTTCTGAAAAATGAGAACGGCGCATACGATGCTGACTCCAGCGACGGCGGCATATCCATCGAACCCGAATTTGATGACGACGACGACCTAGATGACTTCTTGATGACGCCGGCAGACAAAGAGAACTGCGGCGAGGGGCTTGAAGATGGGGGCGTTAGCCTCCAGCAGATGACCTCGGCCGATAGGGTCTACGACTGGTTCGTTTCCAAACAACATCCGGTAACACCTCCCCAGATGACCTATACTAACTTCGACCTCACTCCCAGGCTGAGCAAGGTGGAAGATCCCAACTCCGACACAGACAACCCCGAAGACTCCGACAGCACCAACGACACCCTCTACGACCTCAGCGACATGACGCGTGGTCAGATTCTCGAGCCGCTCGACCCTTCAGGCACCAGATGCCACGCAGAGGTCGACGAGGAGCAATCGCCGGTCCTCGAGCGATTCCCCCAGACCAAGCCCTCGTCGACCATCTGCGTGTAGAAACCGAAGACAAAACAACCAGAAGAAAACAATGGGAATGTTGGGCATCGCAAAAACGTTTCGGATACGAGGTAAGTCCAATTCTCAGGCGTTTTTGTTTCGCCCAGCCTTCGTCTTTTTCTTGAATTCTGCCTGCCACGTCTTTTGCAACTTTTCCCCTGGCGTTGGAATTGGTGAGGTGCTGGAAAGTGGTTGGTTTCTTGTCTTGGGGGGGGGGTTGGGGGTCTTGCGGGTCTTGCCGGTGTTTGGTTTTTGTCTCTTCTGTCTCAAAACTGCGGATCACGACTGGAAACGCGGATAGTCGTCTTGTCTTAATGGCAGCTCATCTCATTGGAGGTCAGGTTGGTAATATTGGGGGAGCCGTAGGGATCTTGGCGGTAGCGATGATTTGACCAAAGCTTCATGGAGAATGACAAACATGCCTTGAAAAGTAGTGCTACGCTACGAAGTGAGAAAGTATACTTGTCTATGAGGGCTGTGAGGGGAGCAACAACGCCAACGCACTGAAGTCGACAGTCAAGGGCAGGCAAGCTTTGAGAAGACCGGAACTATCTCTTGTGTGTATGTTGTTTGGAAGAGTGATGAGCAACATAGTGTATACATGAATGAGTCAACAATGCCGAGGGAGCGGCACGGGAGCTTCAATGAAGGCGCCATCTGAGCTTATCCGACTCGTGGACATGTGGAATGGGCTAGCCATGTTCCAACCTTCTTCGGTTCGCTCTTTCTACTGTCTGAGGCGTACAATTACAGTGGCCAGCCAAGCGTCAGCACCATCTCGTCAGGAAGCATGTGACACTCAGCCTTGTTCGCATTAAATCATCAGGACATGAATTGCATTTGCCCTATCGCCAGACCTTGTTTCGAAGCAGGTATCAGGCCCATTCGCATGAGAGTTCCGAAAAGAATGATAATCGTCTCATCCATTCCGTTATCCCTTTTTCCTCGACAACCCTAAGGAGAAAGCATACATCACGCCACGGAGAGAAAGTCCGACCTGTTACGTTCCGTTCAAACTCCCGTCCCGGCAACGCAATCCACATCCACAATCCACCCGTCACCTCCAGAAGCGCCTTAACGAGTCCTTGCCTGTACCTTGGGTGCGGAGCCCTTGGCACCTTGCTTGCCGACAATCTTCTGTCCCTGGCCCCGGGAAGCGCTGGAAGCGTTCTTCGCCTTCTCGGACTTCTTCTTAGCCTCGGCCTCAGCCTTCTTCTCCTTTCCCTCCTTGATGGCGGCTGCACGAGCAGCGCTACGGGCCTCGGGACGTTGGCTGCGGCGCTCCTTGATCACGTCGAGGGAAGCTCCGACGATGGCACGCTGGTGCTTGACAGTGCGGCGGGTACGCTTCTTGGCTACTTCCTGTTGGTGAGGTGATTAGCTCTGCTTTTTTGTACAATTTGAGAATGCTGAGATGAATTGGCGGGAATGGAGGCGATATGCACGCCGGGTGGTGTTCTGCGTTGCCGATCATTGTGCATGTACATGTATGCGTTCCCATTATCGACATGTCGCGCGCCATTCTCAAGCCATATCCCAGCAAATCGCAAATACAATAATAGCGACTAACCTCGGAGATACCCTTCTTGTGCTGCCTTCGGTAGAGCGTCGTCCATGCGATCCGACGTGGGTTCTTGCGCTGAAGGAACAGAGACTCGGTCTTGCCATTCTGGAACCGGAAGATCTTGCTGTCACCGCGGATGTAAAGCTTGCCCTATATCTTCCATCAGCATGTATCCTCTTGATGCGCCAACCCATTTTCATCCCTCGTTGTCGCATCACATGTGTAGATCGAATAGTCGAATTTCGCATGGTGGTAAACGACGGAGCTGGGGATAGTGGCGGCGAAACGCACCTTGCCGGGGTAGATTTTCTGGCCGCTGAAGGTATCGTCGTAGGTACGCATGTTGGCGGTGTTGGCGCAGTACCTGGTGTGTTAGTATCTGGGGTTGTCGTCGTGAATGTGTTATTTTGGGGTTCGTGGTCGCTCGCTTTGTGTGCGGCAATACTGTTAGTCCGGTCTTGGCGGAGAGCCGCAGTGGCTAAACGATCCGCGCCACATCACGTGCTTTGTATTTCTCAACCTCAGCCTAGACTAGAATCCAGTAGATACTGGAACCGACCACTGCCTGCCTACTGAGCGACACGAAGTTGGGGCCGCCTAAATAGACCGCAACTATATTGATCTATTATCATTTGTGATCAAGCTGGCTAATAGAAGCTGTATATATAAGTCAAAGTAAACGTCCCAGGTACCTATGTAGTAGCAATGTAATACAAGCAGTGACTAAACTGTTGACAGTTGAGCCAGGCGTTGTTTTGCTTACAGAGTAATGAAAGAGGTAATCGAGGTATGTAGAGAGGTCAGTTGGATGGTGATATGAGCGGCAGAACTCAGCTTAAGTCCAATAAGTTCACATCACACCCCTAAAGAAATCCGCAAAAAATCTTCGATTGTACATCATTAGTGATTAAGCATTCCATTATGCTGCACTCCCTAACGTCATTACTGCGTGTATCATTAGGTCCTTTCCGCAACGCTCGCCATGCAAAATGTCGAAAACAAAAACACACCCCATCCGCAGAGCTATTCATGAGCAATTTCCCAGACGAAAGCGCTTTCGTACACTGCAGTAAGGAAGGAACATGAAGTGATAATGATGAGACGACATAACAAGTCAGTCTACATGCAAAACAACCATTGGAAGAAGTGAGAGAAAGCAAAACATTACACAATAGACGTGTCTGCCCTGAGCCCTATCCTCCATCTCCAGAAGACAAAGATACCACCTTCGGCAATGAGACTGTGCTTGGAAACTTGTAATTAATCGTAAAAGTCGTCCGGTAAAGGTCGGTGATTCAAGGCGTGGCCGCCTTTCAACGTTGCTGTTGAAATATGGCTGTTTTGTCGAAGATTGGATCCAGAAAAACAGGTCCTTGTATCCAGACCATCTACCAACATCCAAGTGGTGAAGCGTATTTTGACACCCAAGGTAACAGCATGCCACCTTATCGTATAGTGAAGTTTTTACCCCGAGCACCCAAAGCACGACTGTTGATACGGGGTTTAAGCGACAAGAACGTTCAGCATATTCTCTTTAACCTCCTTCGACACCACGAGTAAACCCATATTGAAACAAACATCCTCAACAATCTCGACGGTCTTGCGGAAGCTCGAAGCGGCACCACGGGTCTGGGTGAATCGAGCACAGCAGAGATTGGTACGGCGGCCGTTTTCGCAGATGACAAAGAGCTCTATGACCAGCGAGACGGGCTTCATTTTCAAATCTAGAGAGTCGGCGAATTAGCTTGCGACATCCGAGATGATTATGTGAAACTCTACGGAAACAAGTGTGAAGACATTTTCGTCCAAGGTCTGCCAGATCAAGAAGAGTTGGGTGTACTTACAGTTGCTTTTGTCGACTCGAGCGTTGATTAGATTCTTGTTGTCGAGGCTTATTGCTACGTCTCGGACTCCGCGGCATTCCCATTCGCGTAGCAACCGCAGAAGCTCATTGCGCGCTCGACCACGGCCAACCCTGAAGCAAAGAGTCTTGCTGGCGGGCTTGATGTGTAAGAAACGAGAAAGCCAGTTCGTTTGGAATTCAGATGGGCCGGGACGACCGCCCAGCCCACTGTCAGACTCGTTGAAATCAGACCAAATAGTTGACGTGCTAAAGTTTTCTATAGGAGGCTTAGTAACAGACTTTCAAAGTGAGGAAACGATTTATACCTGTAAAATCCATCCCTTGCTTCTTCCCGTCTTTGGGTTTCTTTCCAAAGAAATTAAAGAATTGCTTGAGTGCGCCACGGCTTCCTTCACTCTTACTGAGGGCCGTTCCACAGTTGCGCATTGGGAACTCGCTACTGATACTCTTCTCCGACTGCTTTGCTGTGACAGTTCGCTTGCTAGTGTCTGGGCCTGAGTCACCTATCTTGCGAGTGTCGGTCTTGATACGGTCATCCAGACCTTGCCATGCTTCCGGAATCTGCAAGCGGCCAGGGCCGGGTGCTGGAACGGACTTTTGGTCGTCTTGTCCATGATCCTTGCCTTCGATATTTCGTCGAAACCAGGAAGACTTCTTCTTTTTGAGAGTACCACCTTCCTTCTTCTCTGAAACCTCGGGGAGAGGTGGATTTCCTGAAGAAGCCTGATTCGTACGCAAGCTTAAAGAGTTGTGCTCATTGCCATGCCCTGAAGTCGGTTGAGTCCATGGGGATGTAGTCGCACGATCATTATCAGTCCATGGTGCGTTGCTCCCTGCGCTTCGTTTGCGAATGTTAAGTGGCTCAATGTGCGTTGGCGATCGATCGACCAAGCGGATTGTGTTTTGCTCAGTCATTGCTCGCCGTCCCTGCAGGTTTGGTCTAGCAGAATCAGTGACGACTCGACGTGTGAGATCGAAGGGCTCTAACCGGTCTTCACCATCTTTGGCCTCCTCGGGAATGGCTTGTAGATGGCCATCACCATATGTATCAGATTTTGTAGTTGCAGGCGCGGATACGATACGTTTTCCCAGCTTGATATAAGGATCGATGAAAGTATCCAATTGGTGATAAACATCGTTAAGATGCTGCGTATCGTCTCCCATCGTCTCGAATCGCTGTGCAAGCTCGAGCCTTGTCTCCGCTAGTTTGCGCTTTAGAAACGTGTGAGGAGTTTCACCTGGAATAGGCGGAAGTGGTCGATTCTGGTACATAGATTTGTTATCCGGAGTTCGTGATGCGGCAGTGACGCCGGAGTCACGATTGGAAAACGAAGTGGGAGGAGTGTCATATTCAGACCTGTCCTTTCCCAGATTGGCACCTGAGGCTCTCGTTCCGACGCTTGAGCTCATGGAAGAGCGATTGAAGGCTTCTTCCATGACTTTTCCTAATTCCGTGCTGACCTTTCGGGCCTCGCTTGAAATATATTTGCTGGGGCTCTCTGGCTTGCGAGCTTTCAACCGAGGTGGCGCTAATTCAGCAGAAGCTTTAGGGAGTCGTCTCACTGCAGGTGAGCTCCTCACTGTGCTTGGTTTCGGAGACAAAAGACCAAGATGCATGGAAGACCCAACAGATTCTTGGCGACTATTGAGATACCGATGCTGTTCTGGGGTATAATGCACACCGGCAGTCTCTGCTGTGCTTGCTGTGGCCACCGAAGAGCGACGGAGATGTGAGAAGCTCACTCCACGTTTATGAATTCCCTGCTGGGTTCGGAAGACGGGAGGGCTACTGGGATAGTGCGAGCTGACCAACGATGATCGTGAGACGGATCGACGTCGCCCCGAAATGACCGAACGTTGTGAAGAAGGCGTACTCCTCTTCGAAGAGTTACGTGAGATGTTAGAGCCATTCTTGGTGCCTCGTGTCATAGCTTGTACTCGCAGTGTACTTCTTGTGCTCCGTGAGTGGTGTCCGAGGGCTGTAACAGGACGTAAGTTGCGGGCAGAAATGCTTGACCCCCGATGTACAGTAATGTTTTGATGAAGGGATTGAGTGGGTACAATCGGGTCTTTCGATGCTCGAAAAGGATCATAGCTAGCCTCTGAAGAAGGCGCAGGCTCGTAGAAGCTATGCTTTGAGTACAGATGCTCGTCGTTGAGTATAGAGAAACCCGACTGTGATCGTTTGTGTCGTTTCTCCGGAAACTGCATCATATTTTGTCTTTTCGGCGTTGAACGTTTGTTGTGATGATAGTCGCTTTTGGAGTATGCCACAAGATGCTGAGGCACGTAATTTTCCATCTGTTCCTGTTGGTAGTTTTGGAGGGCAGTATAGAAAAACTTTTCATCGTTGATGCTACGGAAATGTTAACCTATCATTTCCAGTCGTTTGAAATACTTCCACTTACTCTTTGTTTAGAAGACGTTTGATCAGGGCAGTTTCCGGTTCACTATGCCACAATGTGCGCATATAGCGCAGGATCTCTCGGTCAATCGTTGTCAGGTCCAAGGGCTCCCACTCCCGAAGGGATGGACCAGGCCCTATCCAGCGTTCTAGGTTTGAGTTCTCTTTGGAATCTAGATCATATTTTCGTAAGAAATCATGGTTCCAGACATCTTCGAGGTTGATACGCTTTTTGGGATCTGTCACTAGTATGCTACGAATGAGCCGGGCCGCTTCAGGTGAGAGCCCTCGCGGCATCTTGTATTCAGCCTTGGAGATGGCATGGAAGAGCACGGCTAGGTCTCGCTCGTCTCCAGAGTAATTGAATGGGGGCATCCCAGTAAGGAGAACGAAGAGAATCACACCACAGCTCCATACATCTGCCTGACCGCCGTCATAAGGTTCCGACTTGATGACCTCTGGGGCAGCGTAGTGTGGGCTGCCACACGGTGTTGTGAGCTGGGATCCTGAGGGTTGTAGAGCAGCCATTCCAAAATCAACCAATTTGATGCTCATGTTAGTCCTATCGAGTAGGATGTTCTCTGGTTTAAGGTCCCGATGGTGTATATTGATCCGGTGACAGTAAAACAAGGCTGCGATGATCTGGCGGAAGATGTAGACAACGAGGTCCTCGGGCAACGCGCCATTCTCACCAATGTAGCTGAGAAGCTCACCCCCTTCGATGTATTCCATGATCAAGTAGCTATGGGTATATTAGCATATATACTTCAAGACACGTTTGAAGCGAACTTACATCTCGTTCCTGTTCTCCCAGATATCGTATAACCGAACGATATTGGGGTGATCGAGAAGCTTCATAATGCAGATCTCACGCTCCAAACCGATGGGAATAACCCTCCCGTCAGAGCACATGGTAGGATCATTCTCCGCGCTCGCTACAAGATTGGCCAGGCTAAGAGCCCGTACCTTGTCCGCGGTGGCCTTTGATATGATTTTGGCCGCACCATATTGACCAGTGATACTGTGCCGCACAATACGTACTCGGGAGCATCCACCTCTCCCGATTGTCCTTCCTAGGTTCCAAGGTCCGACATGCGTCTTACGTCGGGAGGCGCTGGACGCGTTTGTGCTCGCATTAGACACATCAGAATCCCGCTTGGAATTGTGGCACTCATCAGCAACAGCTGAGAGCCGCTTGTGCTGTGGTGACGGCCGAGGAGATATGTTCCGGACTGCTAGTGAGCCGTTGGGTACTAGGGACTCATTATGTGGGAGCGACTGAGGAGAGGATGACGGGATGTCATATGGGCTAAGTTTTTCCCTGTGCCGGAGAGGACGCGCGCGGTGATTTTCATTGGCACGAAGAGTAGCGTCGCCCAAGGCGGTGCGCTTGCGATTTGGTGGCCGGCCGTGATGTTTGTGGTCCATGACCGGGGAGTGTCGTAGTGACGGCGCGCCCGTGTTTGGTAATCAGAATGGTATGGGGGAATAAACAGACCTATACAAATAAGAGATGGACGCCCGAAAAGCTCTGAGACGCGATTATTGTGGCAGTGTGTATCAACTTGTCGCTGTAATAAGCCGTCGTATTGCAAGACCGAGCTGCTGTGTAGAGCTGTATTGGGACGGAAACCTTCCGGTGGAAGTGCGCTAGTAAAGAACCCGCGGGCTCTCGATTGACCCGCCCGGGGACCAAAAGAGCTAACAAGTTGCTTTCAATGCATACAAAATTGTTGTCGAGTGTTGTGGTCGAGCGATGTGCTGGGTGTTTTGGGTTGGCCGCACGGACGATAACAAATGCGGTCGCAAACAGATGGAAGTGGAAAGAGCGGGGAGCACCCCGCGAGGAAAGAGCAGTAAACCAAGTGCCAAGCAGATTTGAAGGGCGGCAAGGTGTGTGGCGGTGATTTATTGTCGTGGAAAGAGAGGAATGTGGCGTTACTGCGGGAACGATAACTTGCATTCAATGCTTGTGACGATAGCCTGTTTACATTACACAACATTTCTGTGCTTTCATCTGAGGCTGGAAGGTCCTAGATATAAGAGAGAGATGAGTAGTCAAAGTTCACTGATTACTTCATGCGCCTTGGGTCGATATCGTTATCTGACGTGACTTTAGTCAATTCATTTCTGTAAACACTGTGCGTACTTGAGGTCCTATTACTTTCATTTCGCAAACTAAATGCGATCCCATAGTTGGAACTGAAGATTGCACCTGCGAGAAGCCTATTTGGGCTCTCGTATGCTGTCTTGAAGCTCTACACTTTCGGGAAACTCCCAAGGTTCTTTCACTTAGATCAAGTGCTGGAGTCCAAAGCTTGAGAGCGGCCCCAAACCCCTGTATGTCTTCGTCTCGATTGTGAAAGTGGATCCTATGTCATTCTGCTGGGTCTATTCGACTTTTCAAAGACTAAGGTTTGCGTATCGCACAGGATTTAACAGTTAAGGATGTGATCTTCATCGTGAACAGCCCTAATATGACTAACAGCAGAAAATTCACTGACAAATGGCTTCCAACATATCGGACAACCAGAATTTTTAGTACCGAGAGTTGCTGTAAGATAATACGCTAAGGCTGTTTTCGTTCTCTGAGACCCCAAAGTTTTGTACAGTTGGAACTTTTGTACGTATTTTTAGGGGTAGGGAGCTCTCGCTCTATATATCAACTATCATCAACTTGTGTGGCCCCATAATGGAAGGCCAAAGAGATCATTGGTTTCTTGATCTTGTTAGTATGGCAAAAAGAAACATTGAAGAAATTTCCTGATCATGTTGATGCTTGGGCGAAATCGATTTGGGTTTCGGTACGTAGTTGAAATGACAATCACCCAAGGAACATTTCAGCTCATAAATTTATCTTTCAGTACCTTCGATCTTGGTGTGAAAGGCACGTGTCGGTTCATCATTTTCCTCATTGGTTCCTTCCTTCTTTCATTCAAGAGCGGTATCCACCGGGACGACCCAAACCCTGAACGGAATAAATGAGAGAACTATTTCCAGTAGAAATTTCAATGAAGATGCTTTGAATCTCGCTGACCAAATATGGATACATAGCCGACAGTTAGCCTTTAGTTTTGGCCCCCACTCATGACTGATACCCTTATTTGATTTTGGAAGGGCATCGTCCTTGTATGCGTGTGAAAGAATTACATAGGCTGGAACCGAGATGGCTACCTAAGTATGCATGGTGCAATCCGTATATCAAACAATCGGATTGGAAAGATAGCACATCAGTCTCGACCGGTCATTGGTATGCACTATATGACTATTAAATATGCAAAAGCTAGGTGTAGCTTATTGGAATAACTAAACTCAAAGAAACAGCATTCTCTAAAACGCTCCTCATCACCAGCAACCATCCATATCAGTACAAACTAACCATGAACTCAGTCGATACCTAGGCGATCACGCATGTCAGCTTCAGCGGCTCATCAGTACCGTTGCAGTCTCACTGTCCAGCCTGTTCTTTGCATTCCCTGTTACATTCCTTTTTAACTAGATGTACGTTGCTTGTCTCGCTGGGAACACAAAGCCGCTACTATCCTGACATGTAGGATTGTAATCGTAAGAGTACTAGTTTTGCTTTCTGTGTAGTAATAGTGGCCTCCTATATAATTAGTGATAGAGACTAGCGCCCTGGCTCGTACGCGTCGCAACTATCACGTGATTGTACCCAACAAGAAGACGAGAAGTTGGAGATTATGAAGGCTGCAATCCTAAAATAGAAGATTTCTGAGCTACGTCACCGTATCGTGGTGTGCAAGGCACGCGTTGGTTGTGTTATTGTTGCACAGCGCGCAGCCAGTCTTTTAGTGTCGTAGCCATCCATATCGTGGCAGGGTCTAACTAGTTAACCACGAGAGAGACGACTTCCTGTATGATTGGGATCTCAACGACTTGAATGACGATACGTGTAATAGGAAAGTATCCCGAGTCCCTTTTCCAGAGACGGAAGAATTACGAGCGAGAAAGCGGATCAGGTTTTGGGTTGATTGTTGCGGGATGATGATAGGATGTCGTGTGTTCTAGAAAATGGCGAAGCTAGGCGCCGAGTAGATACGCACCAGAGCACTGAGGATAGAGTTTGTGACATGATTAAAGGCGTTTGTAATTAGCCAAAGGTCGAGCTAGGCAAAGGATCGTAAGCTCTTTGAGATACTGCCTGTATTATGCTTGTCTTGATATAGCGAGAAATGAATCGAGCTGCAATGTGACTTGTGCTGTCAGCCCCCAAAATCTTACGAGACCATTGTGTTGTCAGTTCTTGGATGACGAGCTCGGCCAAAAGGGGACGCGGGGGACGCGGGTAAGTCACGTGACCGCCAAGAGGGCTAGAGCACTGCTAGCCGATGTATCCCACACCCTGCAGCATATCCCGGCTTGGATGACGTTCTGCGGCATATGTAGCAAGGCATTCGGAAACAAACCCCCTGTTTAGCTCCTGTGTATGTACTCCGTACTTGTTGACGCGTTTTATTTTTACCCTACCATGTATACCCAGTTTTGTTTGCTCACTGCACGCATCCCTTACGATGCCTTTACGAAAGCGAACAAAGGGTGGGCGTGACGGCGCGCCCGTTGAAGGTAGAACCGAGGAAAAGGAAGAGGGAAATAGCAAACGCAAACGACTTGCGAGCTTCAGGAACTTCTTCAGAAGAAAACAGAAGACGCCAGAGGCTAGGCATACATTAACTCCTGTACGCACTTCCCCCACATGCTCCTTAGAACACTGTCAGCTCACGGCACGCTTTGTTTCCAAGACACCAGCACCTGTTAAACAAGAATCGCCGCAAAAACCTCCCCGAGACTCCAAGATCGCCGAATCGACGAGACCCGTGAAATCAAACAGCTCTCTCGATGTGCAGAGAGCAGGCATAGAAAGGGTAGAAGAGACATCCCTCCCCACGCCGCCCTCTGAGCAGCAGGAGCGACAAAAAGACCAGAAGGAGGAGGCCAAGGTGGAGGTACTAGGGCAAGAGCATGTCCGTTCGCTCTTCTCTGGTGCGCCGCTCTTCTTCATCAAGCATGACGGCGACCGCCCTATACCCGCAACCTCATATCCCTGGGATGAAGAATTGACCGTTAGAGATGTTTCCGACTCTGTGCAACTCGTCCACCCTGCCTTCTCCGCCGCTACGCTGCACCGACACCTGCCGACTATGCAGGATCAAGAGAAGAAGCACCGGGGTTATAATCTGGAGGTGGTTGAGACTCCGAGCATGCTGAATGCCCAAGGCCTTGAAACAGGGACAATCGGCTTTGCCCATTTCCTTGAACTATCGACAGCGGATAGTTTGGTGACGGATTTGCAGCAATCCCAAACCAGCAATGACTATCTGGAAGCAATGCGCAACAAGGAGATGATGCAAAACAAGCCAGAGCAGCTCGGCATACGAAAGGTCCACATGTCCATGGTATACGACCGACTGGTGGAATTTGGGGACTTATACGAGTTGCTCCAAGACAGCCCAGGAAAGATGTCGATTTTAAACAACCAATCCTCCGGCGATTTGTACGCACTCCTCTTCGGAAAATTCCTTATCCCTCCTGGCTACGACGACAGCACAGATGACCCTACAGGCATAAAAGTTCAAATAGATGCGCTTCTCAAGATCCTGCGATTGAAAGGCGTATGGTATGACTTTAGCCTTGTCGAATGGCGGATTCGACTTGGCCAGATTTTGTGGAGTGACGACTCGGAGCCCGACCATGAAGTACCCCGGCTCTGGACAGAGCGTGGAATTCTGTTGCTTCAAATTACTCTAGCCTGTGAGCTTCTTCTTCGGCTAGACGCGGTGGCTGGCATGGACGTTGACGACGTAAAGTCTCAAATACATGTCACTCCTGAAGACTATCAAGGGTTTCTGAATCTCAAAACAAGGAAGACAGACTGGGATCTTGTTCTTGCCCGGAGGTTCTTAGAGAACATTCTGGTCATCAAAGAAGATGGTGAGCTCACACCGACTGGATCGAAGCCGCGCAGCTTCTTCTCTATGCTCAGTTCAGCCCCGACAAACCAGACCATGGCTTCTGATGAGAGAGATGATATCGTGCTACTCCCGCAACATCAGGCCCGGCAGCTCTCAGGCCTCTCACACTTTGCGCAGACAATACAATGGCCGGGTATAGATCTCATACTCACAGACCTGGCGAAAAAGTTAGGTGTCACAGAACAGACTCCCGAATCAGAGCAACAGTCTGCGTGTGGGAGATTCCTCGAACCAAGCACCCCGTCGTCAATCAGCGTCTACGGAACACCGCTAGCATCGCCAAGGTCAGACGAGCTTCTCGATAGCTACTTTGGTCACCTGAAGAGGCCTACTTTGAGTCGCGATCATAGTCTTTCACTTCAAGTCCCACTTTCTACCTCTCTGGTAGAACAAGCTGATGGTCCTGGGCGCACTCTCAATGTCGGTGGATGGCTTAGCCGTTCGTTTCTAACAGGCCTCATTCTCCCCGGGGAAGCCATCTCACATTTCCTGATGTCCACACTGCTCGAAAATGACAAAACAGCAATTGCTGCTTTGGGAGACTCGGCAAACCTGTATGGCGGCTTCATCTTTTGCGGACGAAGCTGGTGGTCCAAAGCGTCCATCGTTTCCCGTGTACTAGGCTGTCTCGAGGGTGCCGTCGAGTGTCTGGGCTGGATTTCCTTCATAAAGCTACCTGAAAACCAACCGGAAGGTTGGTATGCCGTCAGTAGCGAGCGATCCGACCCGGAGCGACAGCCTCGAATTGCATCCGAGGAGGATCTAGTGATGCGAGACTCTGTTATCATTCCTGGCGGCGACGATGCTTCTGTCAATCCTGCGGATCTCACTCTACCACTTGACGCAAAATCTCCACCAATTCCGACTGTGGAATACAAGTCCTGGGATTTGTCTCCGATTAATACAAATCTCATCGACAACGACATACTTTCAGATCACTCTGTCACTGAATCAGAGAGCTTTGTAGCGTCCGTCACGCTCAGTTCGCTGGGTCGTGCCAATACTTACACGTTTAGCCTTATTCACGATGTACAGTTCATCACCTCGTGGCCCTGCACACCACCCTCTGCATCTCCAACGCCAAATACAAGCACCCTACACATCTTCAAAAGGTCTCAAACAACGCCTTTGTCTCGCACTTCATCAAAACGTAGCATCCACAGTACCCGCAGCGTCAGCAATCGGTCGTCACGCCATATGAGTCGTCGCAACTCACACGGTTTTGAGCCACTGCTCTCACACCCTCCTGATGCATCTGGTATTCTACCTAAACCCATGTACATTACAGACGAGGACAGCATCTCTTCCACTCCATTGCGTCCGGAGCCTCTGAAAGCCCACCCGCTACACGTTGCCTACAAGTACAAACTCATTCCAGCCATCGACGTCCTAGATCCTGATTTCATGTTACCGTTTACGAAGAATACGTACACCTCTCCTGCACCATCAGCGCCAGCTTCGCCTGGGGACGAGAAGAAAGATAGCGAATTGCATGACGATGATGGCAAGATGGTTCTCATATTCGACGCTCGCGCTTCGAGGGATCTGGAGCTGCTGGCGCGAGCGTGGTGCGCGGAGAAAGGCCATCACGCAATCATCGGACGTGTGAATAGAACATGTCTGTCGTGCTGCATCCGTGAGGCGAGAGGATTAGGCGTCAACATCGTTATCCGAGTGTGAAAGTCTTGTCATGCTAAACCCGCAGCCGAAGATCTCGCGGATTTTGACGTAGAATCTATACACTTGTGCCTCGAAACCAGGCGTAACAGTCTCCGACGGGTAAGAGACGGATAGAGAGATCTCGGGAGGCTGAGATCAGCTGCTTGTAAGCACATTTTATGAGCGCTCCTGCTCACTTATGACTTTATGTTTCGTATATGTGCCCTTTGGTTTGGTTCATCTGTTTTGTGATGGGGGGCGTTCTTTGATACCCATTGAAATGAAGGATATACGATATAGAATTTTATCATTGCGCATTGGAATTCTAATTGTGTTCAAAGATTTTGAGCGGGGTGATAGTGCAGCAGCCAACCTTTATTGCAGTGTGGAAACCCTTGAGGAAATAGCTGAATTGGAGAAAGTCTATGGAGAGTAGCACGTGAGTAGATAGCGCTTACTACTCTATTGGATTGTATCTACTTTGTGACGTGCAGTCGTGAAGCTAGCTACGAAATAGGATTAGCTTTAGTGAGCGACTATTAGTAGTACTTATACGAAGTACGGAGTACATATGAAAGGCTTCGAACATGGCACAGCCTTCTAAGAGCAAAACCGTAACAACCCTCAAATTTTCAAGCCCAAAACTGCCATCTCGCGAGCCAAAAACGACCTACACTCCAAACCCATCAGATCGGATCCAGTAACACGCGTACGAAGTGATAAAATGCCGGAAATGTCGTATGCACCCGTTACTTCAACGCCGGAGGACTTCACGGTTAGTCAGAGTCGCGATGAAGGGTGTTTGGGTAGATGTGGACGGTGTTGCGATCAGAGTGGGCCTTGGGGCGTGGACATCTTCGCAGGGTGTGTGGCTGGGGTTGTGGGGTATTGTGCTGCGTGTTGGGATGGCCTGTGTGGTTGTTGGAGTTTTTAAGGACGTGGATGTTTTGAGCTTGAAGAATCCCTCTCAGGAGAGACTCCAGGTTCGCAGCTTACATCGATGATTGGGAAAGTATTGGAAGCCGCGGTTTTCGGATCTTCATGGAACGCAACTTTTTTCGAGCTTGTGTTTGTTGTTTTGATGGCTATCTGCCTGTGGACTTTACGGTTGGCCAGACCCCCGAGTCGTGAGGAGGGTGGTCGCGTAGTTGCTATTGTCGCCACTATCGCGAAGGAAGCCGAACTTCAAGCATCGACATCTCTGCATGTATGATTGGAAAATCGTGACGTGCTTTCGCGTGTCATGATAACATTGATTTAATTCCTACGAGCGAGAAGAATCCGGACGGGACTCGAATGTCAAGTACGTTACAATCGACCACCAGCGATTCGACAGCAAAGACTACTCAACAACGGCACCTCCCCCCAACAATAAAAACAAGTACCCCATAGCCATCAAGATCGAGAAAATCAACTCGTTCTCACATTATTCTCCGCTTGTGTTCAACTTTTCTTCATCATCCCTTTCCCCCCTCCTTCTCCATCACCCCTCCTCCCCCTCCCCCTCCCCCCCCCATCTTCCCTCCCTCCCATCTCTAGCAACAATGAACAATACCCCATCCGACCATGACGGCCCTTCCATCCTCCTCCCCAAACACAAAAACAAGGCTCCCCCCTCCGCCAACAACAACAGCCCCAGCCCAAAGACCCTCTCCCCAGAACTTTCCTCCGCCCTCGACAGCGCAATCCACACCATGATCCCCTCATCCCGCACACCCCCTCCCACCACAAAGAATGACAACGCCGTCACAACGACAACAACTGAACAACCAGCAGGAGAACATGAAATGCAGTACCAGCCACAGACGACAGCGCACTCCGATGCCAATCTGAGGGTAGGACTGCTAAACCGTGACAGCGGCAACGCGTTGAAGGATGCCTGGGAGAAGTGGACATGGGGCGGGTGCATGCGCGGTGTGAGGGAGTGTTTGGCATTGAAGCCGTGGCGAAAGGGGCAGGGATGTTGTTCTCCTACGGGGCCTTGTGAGGTTTGTGAATGTAGGAATTGTCTGGGTGCTACGTGCTGTCCTTGCTGTGAGTTTTGTCTTTTTCCGATTGGTGGTTTGGATTTGGGGCTGACTGGGTTTAGGGATTCGACCGAAGGTTGGATAGGGAGGGGGCAACTGGGGTTGTTTGTTGGAGTATGCGGTGGTGGATGAATGGGTGGGATTAGTTTTTCGTTGTGGCGTAGTGGCTTTCTTTTAGGATAGGTGAATGTGAACATAGGGTGTGGAAATCCAAATCTGGGATGCGAGAAAAGCACCATGTATATGTGAATTGTAAAGCAAGCATCGCGTGTGGTCTGGTCTATCCACAGTCCAAGTATTTGTACAGTCATGGGCAGGTTCCCACTATTGACCTCCTCAAGCCCTTCTGAACCTCTCCACGCCCTACGACTTGACAGCCTTGCCCACCTTGTCCGCGACATCCTTCAGCTCCCCCTCCAGCACCTTTCCCTCTTCCTTTGCCTGACCCTCGGCGCCCTCCAGACTTCTCTGGTGCATCAGGATCCTGGTAACCTGTGTAGCGCCCACAATGGCCAGGAAGAAGTTCACAGCAGCGAGGAACATGTTCTTGGGACGGATGACGAAGCACCATCGAGTCCAGATCGCGCCCGTGCACATGAGGGCGGCGTTTGTGTTGAGCGAGAGCTGATCGGCGGGACGGGCGAGGTCGGAGGCACCGGCGAGGACGAGGCCCCATTTCATTATGGGCGCCCTGTGTGAAGGATCAGCATCGCATGGAAATACAAGCCTAGGGATACTTCGGGGGGAATACGGGCGGCGAGTGCTGTCGCGTGCAGTCATAGCAGACGACGGCGGCGGAGGGGACGAGAGATGAGAGATATATACCAGAAATGCACCGTCTTAGGGCCTACGGGACTATGCCATAGCTTTGCGAAGCCAGTCTGTTCGGGCGTGGCGCTTGTGCCTGCTCGTCGTCGCAGCAGCGGTTGGCCGTAGTAAGCGCGAAAGGTGTTGAAAATACGGGACCCAGGCCGAAACGACATGTTGGCTTATGTTATTGTCTTGTATCTGCTCTGCTCTTTTTTTTCCAAGTGCCGTGACAGAGAAAGGAATTGGATGAGTGGAGAGTGGAAAGTAGAGAGTGGAAAGTGACTGGTGGTGAGTCGCAATAGTCGAGCCGGCGGGAATAGAGCGGAGCCGTTGTCGGCATGGAGGACTTATTACACAGATAGAATGTGTTGATTTGATTGGCCTGTGCGGAGAACATTCATCGCCCACGCCAGCTTGAGGGAGCTTGAGCCCGTGACGATTGACGATCATTGAGAAACTGTCTAGAGACCACGACCACCCCCCAAATCACGACACACAACTGCCTCGAATCACAATGGCGACGAAATATGCCTTCTCTGCTGGCCTGAAGGAATTGAGGTTCTTGTTCTGCCAGACGAGCGAGCACAGCGCTGCGACGAGGTATCCCCACCTGCACCGAACCGTACCGCACACCGCACCGCACCGCACAATGCGACCGAGTGGCGTCAATGGACAAAGACTGACAGAGGACAGAAACTTCCTCACCAAGTCATATCCCACCATGAAGAAGCACAACCCGCACACGCCCATCCTGATCCGGGAAGCGAGTCACGTCGAGCCCAAGGTCTATGCGAGATACGGTGCGTTACTCCCCATAGCGATATACACCTGGCATTTGTCGGAAAAGAGGCGGAATTCCGATGCTGGCCGCATGCGACGGTGGATAGAGCGGGCTGGAGAGGACGCTAACATCGCATTGCAGACTTTGGCAAGGAGAAGATGATCCCCCTCAAAGGTCTGGACGACAAGGGCATCGAGCGACAAGTCTCTGAGCTTGTAAAGTCGACGATATGAACTTTGATGTGCCGACCAAGGAGCGCGCGAAGGGCGACTTCCAATGTATACATGTATATTACGACGAAATCATCTTAGCATCACGCAATATGATGGAGATTTTCAACTCCATCTTCCGTCGCACACTCTCTTTTCTCCCTTTTCGCATCTTAAGTTTCAGACGTCGTACCCGTCCGATGTTTCGATTGTTCGACAGATCGCTTCACAATGTTCCCGCCCTATCCGGACCTCGACAGCACATTAATCAGTTCCGATATGTTCTCACAATACCTCGTACTATCATTTGCTACAGCTACATTGTTCATTGAGAGTTCTCGTATAAGCCAGTAAACTTCCTGTCGTCGCTTTTCCCTTCCAAGCAGTAATAACCATCTGATGAGTATTCTTTTTGCAAAATCAACAAATTGAAACTGTAACAGTATGTTTGCGCGATTCAATATCAAAAAACACCCATCTATTACCTCTAGTGAGAGCAGCACGGCTGCCTCGCAAGAAACGCCAACACCAGCATCAACACCGCCGCATCTACCCCACATGGAAGAAGTCAATTCGACCAGGTCCTCCGATACCATCATCGAAAACCACCCATCCCTGCCTCTCATCAAGCTGCTCACACGCACATCCCCTGCACCTTCCATCAACTCAGTCCTTGCACCTGTCGCTGAAAAGACTATAGAAGATGTGCAACTGGAAGCCGAAATCAACAAGGCCATATGTGAGGAAATCCAGGCCGAGTTACAGGGCCTTCAGCAGGCTCATGAGTTGCATAAGGTAATGCTTCATGCTACGCAAAGCGACCTTGAGCATGCCAAAGAAGAAGCGGAAGTGCACAGGGAGGCCGCTAAGGAAGCCCAATCTACATGTGATGGTCTGAAAAGAATTGCAGATGTCAATACAGAGCTCCTCGAGAACTGCAAGCGTGCATTACGTTTGAAAGAGGAGAAGGCTGCTGCGCTGATTGCACAAATGGAGAAATGTAAGGACCAACTCGAAAGCCATGGCGTGCAACTCTCCAAGTTCAAACGAATCATCCAGAAGCAAGCTGATGAGATCAGTGCCCAAGCCTTCCAGGCACCTCAACTGGACATGACTGGTCTTGTCGATCCGCAGTCCGTTCGCGATACCCAGGTGTTCGAGCAAGAGAAGGCCATCCTTCTCCAACAGATTGAGAACCTCGAAGATCACCGCGCATCTCAGTCAGTAGAGATGAAAGGGCTTGCTGCTGAGCTCGGCGACCTTCGCAAGCATCTGTCCAATATGGAAACCGACGCAGAAAATGCGAAGAAGCAGCTCCTGGCCAGTGAGAAGCGGTATAAACTCCTATATGAGCAGAAGGGAAAAGCTGATGAAGACCTAGACTGGGAGCAGACTTGCAATCGCGACCTTCAGCAGCGTCTCTTCGATCCTGAAGCCGACATTGCCTACAAGAGAGCGAGACTCAAGGCCGCCCTCGACGGCCACGACGAAACTAATTTATCCAACCCCAACGACATCAAGACCATCTCTGACCTTAAGGATAGGCTCCAACGCAGTGAGAAACGTTATGAAAGAGCCGATGCCTATATCCGTGAGCAGAAAGCTCACACCAAGAATCTCGAGCGCATCCTCGAAGACGATAAAAAGATGTTGGATAGAGCCAAGTGGAGGCGCAAGAAATTGGCCGAAGAAGCCGAAGAAGCCCAATCTCGAATTGCTAAGCTAACGTCCCAGATTGAGCATCTAAGAACGTATGCACGTTCGGCTGATATCAAAATCTCGGAACAAGGTCGCCTCATTCAGCAATTTCGTAAGCAGCTTGCGGAATTGACTGAGGCGTTTGGTGCCGCGACGAGTTTGACCCAGCAAGACATCGATCAAGCTGTTCAGATAGAGCGGGATGAGCGTCTCAAGCTGGAGGCTCGTATTCAGCATCGGGAGGACCAGATTGCCGATCTCGAAGCTAAGCTGGATGCTAAGGAGGTAGCGGTACAAGATCAACGAGGACAGTCCATTGATCGGGAGGATTTTGCAACTCAGCTTCGTCGGTGCAACGAGACTGTAATGGACTTCGAGGTCACGCTCGCTACCGAACGCTCCCTCGCAGAGAAACGCCTCAAGGATGCCGAAGAAAAACACAAGGTAGGTCTCGATCTTCAAGAAGAGCGCATCAAGCGCTGCCAGGACCATGTTCGCGATATCGAGCGCGACCTTCGCACTGCTCAGCAATCCGCTAAGAACTCTGCTTCTGATTATGATGCTAAGGTTGCACGCCTCGAGGATGACTTGCGTCGCACTCGTCAACCTTCGTCTCAGCTTCAGTCCCAGTCTCCTTACTCTCGGTCTGCCCGCTATCCCTCTACCTCTACTCTCGAACGTGACATGGAGCAACGTCTCCGCAAACAAATCACCCGCGAATTCGAAGCGAAGCACGCGGCTAAAGTCGCTGATATCCGGCACAAACTCTCGCGGCAGGAAACGCAACTCACGGATGCAAAATCCCGGTTGGTTCAACGTGATCAAAGTGTGGCTGACATGCGGGAGAGATTGAAACGGGCTGGTACCCGTGGGAAGTGTGGGACTGCGGCCGAGGAAGAGCGGGATATAGAGACGCGGTTGGAGGTGGATAGTATGGTGGTTCAGAGGAAGGATGCGAGGATTGAAGAGTTGACGGCGCTTTTGATCAGTGTAGGGGTGGAGGTTGAGAGTTGCGATGAGGATTCTTAGGTCTTTTTTTTAAAAATTTTGTTTGGGTTTTTGCCGTCGTATATTTGATTCAGCAGAAAGTATAGGGTTGATTTAGATTCGTAGATTTTCAGAATCCATAGATGTGTGAGGAGTCCATGAATCTAACCAGCTGTGTTCCCAGATACGCCCTTGATACAAAAGTAATGTAACATTGACAAAGAGGCTAGGTGGAAATCGCTCGACCCGTTAGTTACGATACCCAACTCATGCTCGCAATCTTTGCTATCTCCTAACCTATGTTTAGCTATACTATGCCCTTTAATCAAACCTGTAAAATGCTTTTACAAAAGTCTTCGAATATTATTCTGATGCGCTCTTTGCACAGAATTACTGGTGACGTCAAGTATCGTCACATTATAATCACACCTACATCATATATAATCCGCTCTAGACACGGATCTTACTCGATCCAAATCTTTAATAACCTCAAACTTCAGCTTCCTAATACCACCCGATTGCTAGTTTTTCAATTGTGAAATATAGTCCGACGACCGTATAGCAAAATGTCGAATAACAAAGATCTGCAGCTCACCGAGGTATTCAATGTCAAAGACAAGGTAGCTTTGGTCACAGGAGGTGGATCAGGGATCGGTTTAATGATCACACAAACTCTCGCTGTCAATGGCGCCAGAGTATATATTGTTGGTCGAACAGAAGAGAAGCTCGAGCGGGTAGTCGAGCACCACGGGAAAGACATCGCAGGTCAAATCATCCCAATCGTAGGCGATGTTGCCAGTAAAGAAGGAGTACAGTACGAAGAGACTTCTCCGCACCTTGACATGAACTCCGCTAATACAAAGATATGTATGTAGAAAAATCGTCAAGGAAATCGAATCCCGCGAGAAATGCCTCTGCATTCTTGTCAACAACGCTGGGATCGCAGCACCAAAAACTTCCACTACAGCAGATACCCCCGAAGAGCTTCGCAAGAACCTTCTGGATCCCACATCCGTCGAGGAATGGACTGACATCTACGCTACAAATGTCGTGGGACCTTACCTGATGACCACCGGTTTTCTTCCCCTCCTGCAGAAGGCTACGGACCACCAGTACGGCTATTCTGGCTGTGTTGTGAACATTACATCGATTTCAGGCCTCGTTCGAATCTCGCAAGGCCATTTCTCGTACAATGCGAGCAAAGGCGCGCAAGTTCATTTGAATAAGTTACTCGCAGCGGAGATCGCAAAAGCGGGTTTTAAGATCAGAGTGAACAGTATTGCGCCGGGGGTATTTCCTAGCGAGATGACCACGCAGGATAGTAAGGATAATCAGAAGAGCGAGATGGACAAGGACCATAAGGGTGGCTTACCGAGTCAGAGGCCCGGGAATGATAGGGATATGGCAGCTGCAATCCTGTTTGCAGTGAGCTGTCAGTATCTGAATGGCCAGGTAAGTTTTCCCTTTTTTAGGGATCGTGGGAGAGGCTTTTCTGACGCTAGTGATAGACTGTTGCTGTTGATGGGGGGTATTTGATCCAAGCGGGTACGTGAAGTGAGTGTTGTGGAGATTTGTGGGCTGGAAGTCATTGCAGATTTTACATCTCGAACGCTGTAGATCCTGAACGATCAAGTTCGCTGGTACGATTAATTGGTAGAATATTGTTAAAGTGTTAACAAATTCTCTCATTCGTCTACTGTGAACATTCTTGGTTTTATAGCAAATTCTTCGCAAATTTTTCTAATTGTCTTTCGATTGCTTAACACCTACATTACTATCTCTATCGTTTCAATCCAATCAGGACCCCAAGCTCCTGATGTGGAAAGGTTCCGTATTCATGTCTGAAGAAGAGAGGTATTAGATACAGGAAGGCGGTACGTAAATGGGCCCTATGTGCCAAGGCACTAACCCAATCCACAGCAGTTCCGTCGACGTCGAAATAAGTGTATTATCACACCCATTCACCCAGTGTCTTAAACTTCTTGTTAATCCTCAACTGCGGGTATCCATCTAGCATGCTGTAGCCAAATGAACTACCATAGTGCTTGTACAATCTGATCAGGGGATTAGTCCTGTCTTGCACTAGTACGGCATTTAGTAAGAGTATTAAATTACTCGCCCCACATGCCTAGTTCTTACGAACTAGGCCCTACTTAGCTCAACACTAATACTTAGCTTAATACTAACTACTACTATCTATACTCTTTAACGTGATTTTTCTCTACTATACTATACTATAGCTATATAGAAATTACGCCTAAGTTAAAGAGCGTATTTAAAAGGCTATTAATATACTTAATAAAGAATCTTATAATACTATATATATAGCTACTAAGTATTAGTATATACTATATAACTACTTCTAAAAATATATAGTAGGTAGAACCTTAAAAAGTAAGTACTTTATACTAAACTAATACCTAAATCTATTATAGGATAATACCTTAAAGGCTTATATTACTTACTATAATATATTATATATACCTTTTTTTATACTATAGCTTATCTTTACTACCTAAAGGATCCTTAACTTTAAATACCCTAAGGGTAAGGTACTACTTATTAGTAAAAGCTAGATCTTATAATAGTTTACCTATAACCTAGATTACTATTATAAGAAATAAAAAAAGTAGAAGATAAAGTACCTAGTAGCTAATATATTTAAGCCCTATATAAGGTACTTTAATACCTTTAAATATATAATTAATAAGTATACTATATAGCCTAGAAATCTCTATAATATAGATAAAATAAGTATATATATAAGTATTAGAGGCTAGTAGTATATTATAACTATAGCTAGTAATAATAAC